>BGPR01000358.1:0-21157 GCA_013235015.1 Araneus ventricosus
GCAATACAGAATCTGTTCAAAAACTTTATAGACGATTTTGTTTCGCCGTTGGAAATATTTGTCTCCATGGAGAAATTTATTTTCAATTACATTTTCGAAATTATACGTTATCATCACCGACCTAAAATTTTTGTATTCCATGCAAAATGAGGCTTTTAAAGAAACAATGGTTGGAAGGCTATGTCTTTGCACTTTCCGAAAAGAGTTGTTCTTATTCAGTTCCTGAATGATGCTGTGAAAGCCACGGTTTTCCAACATCTTAAGTTGCGATAGGTAATATTTTTAATAAAAGAGAAAAAAATTTTACAAGTGTGGCTTCAATAGGAGAAATTGTTTTAAATACGTATCCCTAGTATTTTGAATATTCGAAGATGAGATATTTAAAGTTAAAAAAAAAAAATCCCCGAAGTCAAAGGTTTGTTGCAAAATCATCTCAATAAAATACTCTGCAGAATTCTTTATGAAAAAGTACTTATGAGGGGAAAAATTGTCAAAATAGGTGAAGTTTGGGTCTATTTAAATGATTGCAAAAATAAAGGATCAATGTATTATCATCAAAGTGGAAAAAAATTCTTAAAAAATGGTTTAAAGAATATACAGAAAGTTTTTTCAAGATATTTATGATTCTTTCTGGTTTCTCATGTAATGGCAAAATAAAAGAGAGTGGAGAAAAATATCAAACTCAACTCCACATATTATCAGGAATATATTTTAAACCCAATTTTTAAATATGAAATATCTCTTTATCCACAATTCCATCAATCAGTAGAACTGCATGAAGACAAAGCAAGCAGGCACACATCACAATCCACTATTAATTTACTTGAAAAATAAAACAAGGAATGGTTATCAAGACTGTACCCGTCTCTGCTTTTCCTGCTAAATCCATCCCACCTATCAATGTTTGTATCACCCATGAATTTTTGGAGATTTAAAAAGCACATTATCCTAATGTCGACCTACCTTTGCAGGCTTTGAAAAGCTGCTCAAGAGGAATGCAACAAAATACCTCTTCCGATCCAAAAAAAGACATTATCATGGAAGTTACGATGTAGAAAGATTGATAAAAATAAGGCTTATCAAATTGATTATTTAAAATACAAAAAAATATGTAAAATAGTTCTGTAATTACATTTTAAAGAACCAAAAAAATGTGTAAACAGCCTCTGTAGATAAGTCTTTATGAAATGATATAGTCTTTTAACAGTCAATAAATAAAACTTTTAAAATAACAAAAAAAGAAAGTATTTATCGTATGAAATTGTCTGGTGTAGTGAAATTTAAAAAGTCATTTTTTATCATATGTATATATATATTCTTTTCCTGCTCACTTGTTAAAAATTATTACATTTGCAATTATTTTTTTCCCAATGTGATTTTGAAACCTTTGCTTTCATAAAATAAAAAAGTAAATAATTTTAAATATGCATTCTCATCCACCGTAGGACAAAATCATTTTTTTCTAATTTTAATAAAAAAAAAAACATTTTCTTGAAAATTTTTACATACAGAAATCTTATAAAATTCCTATTGTATTAGGCTAAAGTAATAACAAGCAAACTTGAATAACTTTCATATTTCTTAAGAAAATATGTTTGAAAAATCCTAAACTAATCAAAGGTAACCAGATTGGGCACTTAAATCAATCATTTTACCTAATTGAATGCAAGACATATTAAAATCACAGTTTGATGTAGGATTTATTCATATAGCTGAGAACAATCGCTTGCTCATTCTTCAATGTCATACTTATTGCATTACATAAAAGCTAAAAATAATCAATTTATAATTGTATCAACTACCAGTGCGACACTTTATTATATTGTTGTTGTAACCTCTCTCTTCATATATTGATGGAATTCCAATGTAAAAAAATTTTTCAAACTCGGCTCAATACATAAATGGAATTCCTACTCAAGAAAGAAAACTTAACTGCATCTATTAATAAAAAAAATCTTATATATTCTGTACAATAGTTTACAGAAAAATATTTCAAGATATTCTGACTAACAAATCTAGCTCTAAATACTCATGACACACTATAATCACATTTATAAACATGACAACAGGTTCAAGATATAAGAGTATATATAAAAAAAATGGCCATTTTATTTTTATAAATTAAAACCTTCCTATACACCAATACTATTAAAACAATTTTACCAATTAATAATAAAAATTATCACAAAATATTTTTATGAAATCGATCCAATTTAAATAAAAATTTTATAAAACAACTGCCAAAACTTTTAATCAGATGTAATACTATTCTATTATTTTCTAAACTTAAAAAAGTTTGATCTTGTCCTTTTTAAATTTTTACTAAATCTGCAATTTTTTCAAATATACTTTCTAATTTTAGTGCAACATTTAATACAATTTAATAAAAGAAAGGTATTAAACTATTTAAATTTATTTTGAAGTGTCTCTGTGAAAAGACTAGTAATATTTAAATCTGCAGTGTATTTTTTTTTCTTTCAGATATCTGAACTTTTACAGCTCTTTAAGAATATTTTGTCAAGAATCTAATCAATTACTTTATAAAACATAATTTAACATTTTCAGTGTCTTTCAAGTTCATTTAAATCAGAATTTTAATCAAGGTGATTATCCCAAGTATTTTCCACCAGATGTTATTTATTAAATTAGTGATCAATGACACTGAAGAAAGAATTGAAATCTTTACTGCTACTTATACAATACTGCAAATTAACCAAGAGACAGTTCTAGAATAAAAATAATAAATATTTGGCTGTAAAATTATTTATAAAATTCTTTAGTTTTTAGATATGAATTAAGAAACACAGAACTTAGCTTAGATTTTTTTCTGGTTGCATAGTTAAAATATACAGAAACACAATAATTAACAAACTTTATGAATTGTCAAAAAATATTTTTATTATATACAAACAATGTTTACAAATTTTTCAACAGATGACACATTCAGCTTTAAACTCGTATATATACATACAACTTGTCGGTGCATTCAATTAACTGCAAACCAGAGATCTTAAAACTCTGGATGCAGGGGTGTGTCTTAACGTAAAGTATATTTCATTTCACAACACTAATAAATAACATGTAAAAAAACCATATGTTGAAATTAAAAAAAAAAAAATCTGTCATGAAATAAAATAATACATTTGTGTTAACTTCGTTTATTTTTTCTCTCTCTTCCGAGAGAACTGGTGGTCTTGCTTTCACTGAGGGTTTCCAATATCCACTTCTTCGTTACAAACTGGAAAACCCACATGTCTTTTGAAATTAACACTATTAACAAATTTCATCACTAAATTACATTGATTTCGAACTTTTAAAATTCAAGCTCCTACTTTTCACTGAATGTCCAGGAATAGTTCATGCATCCAGTTCAAACAGAATATATACGAAATCTATAAATGAAGAATAACAACTCATTAAAATTACGTAATAAAATTTCATTACTTAAAAACTACAAAAACAATACCCATATGTCAGATATTAAATTTTACAAAAAATTTAAAGTTACAATGAGACAAAACTAAGCAAAATACACTGATTCCTAAACATACTATATGAATTTTGCACACAATGAATTAAGATAAGTAGATAATATTTTAAGAGTTAAAATAAGTTAAATATACTAAGCAACGTTATAACTATTCTCCAAGAATTATTCAGACACACTTTAAAGGTTTAAATAAAACTGTTTCACTCACATTTATAAAAAAAAGATAATATAAATTTCAATTCATAACAAAAGTCACAGCTTGTGCAAGAAACATTTTATAACAGGGAACCTTTCAGCAATGTCTTTAAGAACTGCTATCTTTTGAATTTATCATAATAGAAGTAATAAAGTAAGTACTAGTTTAAAAACAATCTTAGAAGAATTCAAATTTAGTAATAACATACAAATATCTTGCGTTTATTATTAAAAATTAATATATAATCTTGGGAGACTTAGCATTCAAAAAGAAAACATTGCTTTGTAATAACGTATAATTTTCTTCTGTCTATTATTAAAAATGAATATAATCTTAGGAGACTCGGCATTTTCAAAAAGAAAACAAAGTGTCCATAGTTTCAGCTTTTAATAAATACTTTAAAACACATTACATGGATGACATTTTAAAACATTAATGAATTTTAAAAGCAGATTTTATTTTATGTGAAATGAAAGGTTAAATTTCTTTCAGAAACTCTTTTAAACATATACTTATGAAACATTTGTTAGTAAACAATCCTACTCGCAGCATTCGATTAAATTTTCATACATTTAACGATTCAACTTAGCTAACAAATAAAAACATTGTATTAATGTAATGATTGTACAGCAATTTTAAAGTGAGTAAAAGCATTCGAAATTAGTATTATCAAGTAGCTTTAACATCTATATGAATCATTGAGCTAGGCTTATGAACATGCAGAGTTAAAACATATTCTAGTGATTTAAGGGGAAAATAAATAAATATTTATACACTTACCTTTCTAAAATGCAAGATGACAATCGGTAGAATCCTTCTCCCGACACAACAATCATGGCGGACTTTTCCCCTTCTCAATTCCCTCGGCGCAGAATTTTCGTTCCCCGCACGCTCGGATTTCAGTCCAGACGGAATTCCAAACATGACGATCCGTTTGGCTCATTTCCTCAGATTTGATGGGTTTTTCCGTCTCGCGTTCCAAAAATCCGTGAAGTGAGTGGCCGCCTTTAAAGTACTTCTGCAAAGACCCTTATGGGCGTTTAAGCAATTTTTACAAATGTTTTCTTTTGCAACATACTTGATTCTTTCATGAACAGACATGTTCTGAAATTTAAAACATCTATATAAAGGGTGAAAATCTTTATTACATAATAAACATATTGTTTCATTTTATCTTCTCTACCAACCCCAAATGATTTATTAGGCTTGGCGAACTGATGATATTTAGGTTTTTGTTTATCATTGCTACTAAACCCTTTATGATATGACTGATCTTTAGAAAATGACTTAGATGGTACATTTTTATTTACGTATTCTAAGACAAGACTACGATTTTCCAAAAAAGTCAAAAAATTATCGAGATCAGGTACTTCTTTACTTTTCAAAGTTATTTCAAATTGTTTTCTAGTTTCTTTGTCCAATTTCTGGAGAATCAAATTTATGATCAATACATCAGAAAGATTGTTTCTATCGTATTCTAAAGTTTTTAGTGTTCTTAAATTCTTTTTAACAGTATCTAACAATTTTCTTAAATCTTCTGCCGACTCGTAGTTTAATTTTTCTAGATTAATTAAACTTAATATTTGAGAATCAACAACCGCTCTCTTGTTTTCGTAACGATCTTCGAGAGCTTTTAATAGAGATTTATAAGTATCATCAGTGGTTTGTATGAGCTTAGCTTCTCCAGTTAATGAAGATTTAAGATAGTATAACTTCTGAGTATTACTCAATCCATCATTATCTTCTATTAAACTAATAAACTGAGATTTAAAGTTACCAAACTCTTCATACTTTCCGCTAAATTGCGGAAGAGGAATGTCCAACAATTTAACACTTAGTAACTTTCCAGTTTTATTTTATTTAATATTGAGTTTAGTACTCTTATCATCAATATTATGTTTAGAAATGAGGTATTTTAGGCTTACCTCCATTTCTTCCAGAGATGTTTCCATCTGTTCTATAGCTTCATCAGCTTCTGGTGGTAATTCATAGTATCGTTTTTGGAGATCAAAAAGCTTTTTTCGAATAGTGTCCACCTTCGTAAGTTTCGTTTCTAACACCACTTTATCTTCGGAAGCACATTGTTTTATGTAATTTTCCAGTTTTGTGACGCTTTATCTAAGCGCACCACGCAACCTATTTAATGCCGTTACTTTTGGATCCATGGCTTTAAAAATAATAATCCTTTGGCAATCGACGGACCAAATTTATGTTGAGTGTTAGTCACTGAAAAGTCATCGATAGTAGAAAAATAAATTTATTTGACACTCAACATATTGTAAACAGTAAAACACTAGTTGGGTAGTTTCCTTTCAACTACTTCACCGCTGGAGCGGGTGAATAACAGATAATAATTTCACAAGGGCGGATAGTTATTAGAATTACCATAGTTCCGCAGGGGCGGATTTTGGATAGTTCACAGGTTAACACTCTGCAATAGCAGATGATGTGTTTTGATCACCATATCGAATACGAGCCACAGCTCAGGTGGGTGGCTGCTTTTATTTCGATCTCAGTTGGTAATGGTTGATTAGATGTCGGGCCAGTAGGTGGCGCTTCAATTGTGCGCTACCTAACAGATACTTAGATTTTTCAGACCAATAACTTACTAAAGAGATTAATTCGAATACCAAAATATATAAGTAAAAGATATGTAAATCGGCTTCAGTGAGTAAAACGGGTGTCAATCTTTTGTTAAAAAATTTGGTAATATAAAATTTACAAGTACAATTATAATATTAAAATCGAATAAAATCAAAGTAGAAAATTTTAGCAGTGGTTCAAAGTAAGTGGAATTTCTGGATTAGTTTTGGTTTGTAACAACAAGTAGAATAACACAAAAATAACATAGTTTATAACTTCAAAAATTTTTTAAACTTATATTCAAAACATGCATGGTAACTTAAATTATTACTAATGTATTAAAAAATTTCCTACGGAAATTGGAAAGAAAGCTTTTAAGCTAACATCATACTAGATTCTTAAGGCATAATATTTTTTCTAATACACTAGTGTATATATTTATAAACTAGTTTTCGTCTGGATTCTCACGCACACACTCACACAAACATTGCCTTTTATAAGTATAGATAAAACTAATTAGGAAAACTAGATTAAAAATAATTACGTAGAAAATTTTAAAAATAATTATGCTTTGTTGAATTGACGGTCTTCTATTCATTTAAAAAAAAAAAAACTCCAACTGATCAGAGAAGCAACGGATTTTTTTCCTTACTGTGTGGGTGAATCAGCATAAATAAAAAATAACTTTACTTTTAGCAAAGGTATTATGAAAATAAAAAAAAGAAATAAAAAGATTGCTAAAAAAAAAAGAAATGAAATAGCCCATCTGGTATAAATCTCTTTGGCACCTAGCCAAACCAAGTGATCGTCACCGACTTCGGACGCCTTTTCTAGTATAGATTCGAGAGTTATAAGTTACTAGCAGTAAACGCACGGCGTTGCCCGTGGAATCAGGACTTCGACAAAAGGGGGGGGGGAATGCCCACAATGACACGAAAAGGTTTTGAAAACAAAATCAAAACAAAAGATACACATTATTGATTTTCCCGCTTATTTTTCCTTTCGACAATGACGTGAAGTAAGGACGTCACCGAAATCAATCGGATTGTAGAAATGCAGGCTGGGAATGAAAGCATATTACGTCATCTCCTGCGAGGAAGCAACAATGCATTTTGGGATCGGCCGGAGAAACTCTCGCTGTCAAATCTCGCTAGCAAAAAAAACTGTTTGAACTGATCAGGGAAAAATTAATTAAAAAGAAACAGAATGATATATTTTCACGGTTCTTGTTTTAAATCCGACAGAAACGCTCCAGTTATAAGCTGAAAAAAATGAAAATTATAAAGTTGTTAGAACGTCAGATGCTAGAATTGCAAGAAATCCTTATCAAAAATTACCATAAAAGTGACTAATATTTAAAAATTTCTCAAAATTCAGTAAATTATGTTGGAAATTCAAAACAAACTTCATTAGAACGAAAATTGTTTGTTCTACTCGATGGTGCATTGATTGTTTTTTGAACGATCATTGGAAAAGATACTACAGCCGTAAACGTGCCAAAAATGACCAAAAACAACACAAAACATTAAATAAAATTTTTTCCCATAGAGCATGTGTGGGACATGTTGGGAAGATGGATTGCAGGTCGCAGTGTGCCGCCAGGCACCCTCCACGAGCTCCAACAAACCTTACTACAGGAATGGGTATTACTGCCACAACAAGCGATCAACGACACTATTGCCAGCATGCCTCGCCGTTGTCAAGCATGCATTTCAGCTAGAGGGTATTATACCCGTTATTTAGCGTGTAGTTCCCATTGCACATTCTGTCTACCAATTTGGGCTGTCGCGCCGCGACGGCCGTAATATATGTGTTCTTTGCTTTATTGTTTGATATGTGGCCCTAGTAATGCCACACCTACCTCGTGTACAATTTGCACGCATATCCATTAAATAGTTTTTGTTTTATTTCGAGTTTTGTCTTTGTTGCTTATTTTTTGTGCAGAAGTGTAGTATGGAAAATAATAATTAAATTTTAAAATTAAACATTTTTCATAAAAGTGAGGAAAATCGTACCTTTATTATGTATCTTTGAGTACTGATTATACATTTCTTATATGACTTAAAATAATAAAAGCTCAATGCACTGCAGACGAAACTTCAATGTCGTTCCAGTGGATCAACACCCTTCTCTGATCCAAGCGCGGCCCTAAAATACTCTCCCCGACAGGCCGTGACGTCACATGGAATTTTCTCGTACATTCAGGTGTATTTTCTTTCCTAATAGATATATCTAGAAAATCATCGCATTTTCTGGAATCATCGATTTGTCTCCAAGTCGCCAAAATGGTCGCCAAGGTCAGGGGTCCAGGCCCGGCCATCCCATACTTACCCCTGTAAAACTCTCATAAGAGTAGTCAGGCAGGAAAGCGACATTACATTTTTGCACCAATACCTTTATGGCATATCTTGGGTACTAATATATTTCTTATTGTATACAATTTATGTGTATGCAGGTGGGCTTTTAATTAAAAAATATTTAATAGTCTTTTGACGTGCTGATTGTCTGTGAATATTAAGTACAGCACTTTGAATTGAATAAAGTTCATTGAATTATTTCTCACTGGTCATTTGACAAAAGAAATAAATGAGAAGTTTTTCATTGGAGTTCGTTGCGTCTTTAAACCAGCGGGAGTGGTCTCCCCTAAACTTTCTCGTATATTCCCCAAAAAAAGTGCTCTTTCCCCTCCCCCCCGCGTGGATAAAAAAATTTGGAACCTACTGTAACCCGGAATCCAATGACTATCAGAAGGTTTTTCATTGTAGATTAAAGTGATTGTAAAACATTTAGGTAAAGAATCAGATTCAAAGAGATGCGTACCGAATATAACGCATTTCACACACTTCCACTCTTGCCGGATCAAGGATAAAGTGACGTAATCCTTCCGCATGCTCAGAGATTGCTACGAGTAAGCATGCGCATGGAGAATCGAATTAGAAAAATTAATTATGCAATTTGAACGCCTTTTTTTAATCGATTGACACAAAAAGTGAACACAAATCTACATTTAAGGTAAGAAGGCCACATACCAAATTTCATTTATCTAAGTAATTTTTGTTAAGAAGTTATTGCGATTATACAGACCGATAGACAATACACCCTTCGATGGATTTGGTCCAAAATTTGATACGAACCTGCATTCATGATGATAAAACTTGTAGCAAATTTTACAGTGTTCACATGAACGCGGACAGACAGACAGACTTCCCGTTGACGGGTTTTGTCCAAAATTTGATAGGGACCTACAAATTATGTGTATCACATACCAAATTTCATCCCTATAGCTCTAATAGTTTTCGAGTTATCGTGTTCACAGACAGACATAATTCCAAAATTGTGTTTTACGGAATCAGAGAGGTCTAAAACGTGGAGATTCGTCAAAATCTTGAGTTCGAATTTTTTGACTATTACAATACTTTCTCTTTGTATACTTCGTAGACGAGAAAGCATAAAAGGTAGAATAACTTCTTCACATTCTTTTTCCTATCTCTTATATTAGAACCAAACAATTTGTCTTTGATTAATTCATCAATTACGAATAATTTCGAAGTCTTGACTATCTTTATCACAGTTTCATATTCTAGAAAAGACGAGATTTTCACACCTTAGAAAGAGGGAAATCGAAAAGTATAACCGAAGTTTTGCGTCGTATAAACGGGACACTTAATCATTACAATGAATACGAATGAATCGAAACTTCGATGAAACGACATAAAAATGTAAAAGACTTATAAATGAGAAACGTATTGTGATATTCGTAACGAATAAAAAAATATATATTTGTAGAATTATTAAAATGTTTAAAGAAAGAAATTAATTAGATAAAAAAAATCGTTTGGTCATAAAAGAAATTAATTTTAAAATATCGTTTGGCTGAAAAAGAAATTAATTAAAAATATCGTTTGTCATTAATTCTTTTCTAAAGGTAATAAAAATAATTTGGCAACGATATTGTCTTTTGGCTAACGTTGCCTAGCAATGGAAAAGAATTATGATTATGAGACTGAACTTTGAATTCGATGTAAGTCAGTGATTGTAACGTTTGTGATGTAAGTGTATGCGTTTGTTTTTCATGTTTGTGCTGTGATAAATGTCCAATAAATATATTATTTTGATAAAGAAGGCTCCACAATTCTTCATGCTATGCTGGAATAGTATAAACGGTACTTTACTATAATTAGAACACTTCTCCCTTTTCCCACTTCTAATTTCAACATAAATTCTCTTGGCATAACGGCATGAATGCATTTTCCATCAAATTAAATTAAATCTCTTCTAAATCCTTCCACCCAAAACTGCTTATATTTACAATGCCCCGCATCCCTTGATTCCTTTAACTTCACGAACAAAAGTTCTCTTTCACGAGGAAATGTTCCTTGTTAGCATTAATTAAAATTTGTTTTTCTTAATGGAGCAAAATCAGCCGTTTCTATTTAAACACGTTTTAATTTTAATTAGGAAGCTGCAATTTTTCATAACAAAGCGCTCACCTGGTGTTCGAATTCGTTGTCCATGACACAGTTAGTGCGATTTGTTTTTTCGTTCAAAAAAGTTCTGGGTTAAGTATTCTTACAAACATGTAATGTCGCTTTCCCACAGTGTTAGTCTTATGGTCGGAAAGAGACATTTACAGACGTTCTTACTGCCTATCGAGGAATGGAGGCTAACCTCCTCCGAGCTTGGCGACAAAATGGAGGACCTCAAAAATGCTGGAATTTTCTCGATATCTCTATTAGGAGCGGAGATATGCAAAATTTACTAGAAGATTCTATGTGACGTCACATCCTGTCAGGAAATGTATAAACACTCTGGAGTTGCTGAGATGAGACAATCGTCTTTGAACGTCTGCGGAGTTCGAAGAATGTCTTTGTAGATTTGTTCGCTTTGCGAGTTGGTCATCTGTGAGACTCTGAGTGCCATTGTTCGTGCTATAGCTGTTATTGTTAGTGATTTGTTGTCTGCTTGCACTGCTAATTTGTGCAAGTGCTGTTTCTACTGTTACCTGCGCTTCGTGTTTTCCGGAATATTCGAGAATAAAGCGCCGTTCACCATTCACACATGCGTTCATTGTTTGTTGAACTCTTTTAACCGTACGCACACCGAACGAAAAAATTTCCAGTGACCGAGAATGTACCAGGAAAATAAGTAATTTTAATGGTAATCTAATAAAAAGAAAATTACTTTAATAAGTTTATTTGAAAATTTTTATGAAATGAGATAAATTAAAACCGTTTTCTTAATTATTTTTGCCTGCTTATGTTTTCACATGACATTTCGCAATGCCCCCCCCCCATTTTTCTCTCCGACCCCATTTGGGATCCTGGCCTTTAGTTTCAGAACCCTTACTTTAGGTAAACTATTAGAATGAAGAAAGAGAAAAAAATTGCACATAAAACGAGTCCCTTTTTTTTAATTTGTAACTAAAATAGTTAAATTATTCAAAAGAAAAAATAAATAAATAAAAATGATTATTTTTCAAAAAGTGAATTTCCTGGAAAAATCTTTTATGTCAAAATTAACAATTTTTGACATAAAAGATGTATCACCAAAATTGGGCAGGAGAAAAAAAAAATTCCCTTTTCCGTTATTTTCCTCGTTGTTGTTTTCGTTAAAAAAGGAAACAATATTTCGATATCGGGGTTAAAGAAGAAAGGAGCCACCCAGCATTAGTCCGCCACTGTTCATTGCTTCTTAAAACTAAAGACACTATTTTACAGGAAATAACGTATACTAAACGATTCTAAGGTTGAAAATTTTATAGGGGGTCGTCTACATACTTAAAATTGCACTAACTTCAAACTTGTCAATGGTAACACCCTTTTTTGATGCCATAAATATATTTCTCATGACAAGATACTCCAGGATATTAATTTTGGTTATATCATTAAAAGATTGGAAGATATTTGACATTTTGTGCTCTCGACGTAAAAAGGGTCGTCTCCACATTTAGATAAAGAAGTTCTCTGCTTGCATTTAAATGTCGGTAGTAGCATTTTAAATTATTTCGCACTTTAAATGTTATTTTCAAAGTAATGATCTATATTTTGCAATCGGTAAAACGTGATGAGTAAAAAATAAATAGAATAATATTACACCACTTTAATTTTTTAATTTTTAATTTATATATATATAAATAGTTAAATATTTATGTATTTAAATTTTATAAAATAAAGCGGTATAATGATTATATTTAATAATGAAAACGGTTAAGTGCATTGAATTACAGCTGAAATAGAAAATGTAATGTAACATCAAAACTATTCGTATAAATAAGCTGAAATTTTGCATGGGCTTATGAAATAGCCATCTGCATCGATTGCTGTTAAAGTTTATAAGTGTTTCTATTCAAAAAGTTTTGAACATCTAAAATCATAAAATATTTCATGTGCTCAATATTATTTTTGAATCAAAAGTCTAAGTGCAGAATGTGTCGAATACTTCAAACTATTGCAACAAAAATCTATAATTCAAAAAACTATATTATTTCTCAAGATATCAATAAAGAATCAAAATTTTACTTTAGCATTAAAGACTCGAAATTTTATGTGCTTATAATTTCAAAAGTTATTGAACTTGGATAATGAAATTGGCATCCGAGCATAATTTTTCATGCAGTTTGAAATCCGTTGATAAAAATGTGTGCTGTCATTGGAAATTTTGAAGTTAGTGCAATTACAAATATGTAGACGACCGCTTTTTGCGTTGGATTGAGCAGATTTAGTGCGCCGTAATGGTGTGTTACCTATCTGAAGAAAAAAAAAAAATTGAGCTGTTTTTTCATTTAAAAAAAAAAAGAAATTCCTACATTATAGGGTTTTTAATTTTCTGAAATAGGTCCAATAATTTACCTGTACTTCTGTGATCAAATAGTATCGAAAATGTATAATTTCAAATACTGTTCAGCAACGGACTCCGAGACTACCACTTTTGGACGATTTTACACCGGAAAGAGGTGTCAGGCAATGAGTCATATCAGCGCATTTCCGGAGTTCTTTGTTAGATCACGCTCAGTAAAATGTAAACATCACCCTTCCATTCTTCATTCCCCACCCCCTATATTGATGAAAATAACTCTGCCCAGGGCATGCTCAAAAGCGCCGAGGGTTTCCGAATCCGTTGCTATGCTATACATATATACAAGATTTTATTTGCAAACTTCTATCAAATATTTTTAAGACTTTTATAAACATCTGGCAACGTTCAGAATTTGATTTCATATTTCATATTGTCGAGTGAGCATAGAACATGAATTATTTGTTTTTTCTTCCACCGCAATGCCATTTCCACTATAAAAACATTCAAATGTTGCAAAAATCCTTTAAAGAACGAGTTTATCACAAATAAGAGTATTGTTTAGCAACGGATTCGGAAACCCTCCGCGCTTTTGTGCATGCGCCGGGCGGAGTTATTTTCATCAAAATAGGGGAAGGCAGAAATGGAAGGGTGATGTTTACATTTTACTGAGCGTGATCTAACAAAGAACTCCGGAAATGCGCTCCTATGACACATTGCCTGACACCCTTTTCCGGTATAAAATCTTCCAGACGTGCTAGTCTCGGAATCCGTTGCTGAACAGTATCTGCGTGTATAAAATGTTTAAAGAAGGTATAGAATCAAATAAAAAATTAAGGTAAGTTTGACTATTTCTTTGACTGTCGCAGTGTTGTGCATTATAAATTTATACAATCTGGCCAGACTGACTATAGAGAATATTAGTTGAGGGTTTTTTTCTGTGTTTGCGCGAAGCAATTCGTCGAAAACGACCTAAATTACGGCGAGCCAACTCATGGGTTTAGCATCATGATAATGCGCCTTCTCACATTGTCATTATTATTCTTAAATTTTTTTATAGAAAATTCTAGAAATATGGCTCCACGAACAACATTTTTACCTGATATGGCACCGTGTAACTTTTTCTTATCTCCACGTTTGAACTCCCTTTTCATGGTCACCGTTTTGAGTCTATTGATGCAATAAACGAAAAATCCCTTCCAAGCTGAAAGGTTTCACGAAGATGACTTTAAGGCATGTTTGGAAGGAGGAAAGGGAAAAACGCTGGCAGAAGTGCATTGCAATTGGAGGAGATTACTTTGAAGGAGATGTAATAAATGGTACAGTGATGGCTCGTCAGGCAGAAACAAGCAGTGCTGCAGAAGCTGTATAGACCTAAGTTGTAGGGAATTTTGTGCTGATCATTTTGGTATATAATGATGATTTACTAAAAAGGGATAGTTTTTGAGTTATAAGTAAAAAAAACTGTGAAAAAAATGTTTTCATGATTTTTGGCTATAACTAAAATTCCAACAAAAATGCTTGGTTGCAAACCTCACATTCGAAATCAGCACCCCAAAAAACATAAAGGAGAAAAAAAACTCCTCCAGAATTCTATTTTAAAAAACTACTCAGTGACTGGACTACTGAGAAAAAGCGAAAAAAAAGCCAAATGAGGAAGTCGCGCCAATCGAGAGCTGTGGGAAATGCAGCTCAAGGTAATCTAATTTCAATGGAGAAAGGCTGTTTTTTTTCTTTCGACTGAGCGCTCCGCGTTGCTCAGTGCGCGAATTTTAATCCGTAGGAGGGGCAAAACTCTATGCAGCTATGGTCTGTCTCTCTCTTAATTCTTGATTGATTTTCCTCCGTTTTTATTACTTTTTGCCATTTTCGTTGATCATTGAACTCTCAAAGTGGAAAATAAACCAATTAGAATAAAAACGGAAAAACAAGCTTTTAAAATAATTTCAGGGGGACTGCAGCTCTGCAATCCTAATGAACGAGCCGTCACTGAAATTAAAAACTTCCTTTTAAATAGTTTTATATTAGCGTCCTCTACAAATCCTTTTTGTCAGTTTAGCTGAAAGATCGAATGGTGATTATTCATTTTGTTTTAAACCTTATCACATACAAAAAATCTGTTTATGTGAGATCATTAATATATTGTTTCATCATTCGCAATTTGCATCCTGCTTCGTTAATTTCATACTTTTGTCTATTTGAGTTTACGTTTAATACGTTGTACTAATCAAGTACTTCTATTGCGGATTCTCTTTTGTCATCAAGTTCTAATGTTTTTTTCGTGCTAATATATTCATTTGGTAAAGGATTTTTTTCTTTGATTACAGATGCGTCTAAATCTTTACCGCATTTTATTCTAATAAATCCTTTCAGCTTGTTCAAATTTTCTTCCAAAATCTAAAGAGTTTTCTAATTCTGAAAATCCAGGTGACTCTTGTTGCGACATTAAAGACATTTTAACTCCTAAATTTTTTAAAGCTTGTATTTCTTTTATTCTATTCATATGAGCAATACCTGCAAAAACCGTTTTATCTGAATCTACAATGATTGCAAATATAGTTTTAGTCGTAGATACAGTACCTGCAAATAACGAATTAGTCCTCGGTACAGTACCTGCAAATAAGGATTTTCCCACAGGAACAATATCTGCAAAAAACGCTATACTTATATTATTTCTGTAAATGGAGAGTGCATCTCACCAAGGAGCATCTTGTTTGTAAATTAGTTCTCAACTTAATTCCAGTGACAGGAATGGTTTGCGTTTTCTCTCCTTCAGAAAATCTAGTTTAATTTCCAATTTTGTCTCTAGCTCTTCCGAGTTTTTGTTGAATTATAGTGAGTTGATAAAATATTTTAGCAATTGCTCAAATATCTGATGCATATATTGTGTTATGTTTGGCTTATCAGCTACAATTTCTTTTATTGAACTTTATTGTTTTACATTCCTATCGACAGGTTACGTAGCAGCATAAACACTACCCAGATATCGGTATCTTTCTCATAGTATCAAAAAATTAGATAAAGAGTGAAAATCGCTGAAATTCGTTACCTGCAGCCCCAGCCAGTGTTCCTCCCCTTTGTGGTGAGGCATTTTTCTGAAGACGACAGGAATTGCTGACCACCTGCGGGGACTCTTTTCGACGTTTGGGGTTCTCCCCATCTCCTGAAGACGAGCATGTGTCCGAAAAGCGATGAATAGGTTGAGTAGAAACAGTTTTGCATGCTCCTGCAGAATAGAGATGGAAAAATAAAAATCATTACAAGATTGAAAATGATTCAATGCATTCGTTCATTCAATACCCAGGAGAGGAGACTCGACCTTAATACTTTAGAGTGAAAGTTGACTCTCCGAGAGGATAACATTCCAGGCAAACCGAGAGACGTGGTAAAAATGTGGCCAAAATATACATAAAATGCTGAAGGGAAATTAAAATTTTAAAAATTAAAACGTTGCCAATTAGAAAAACAAAAGATAAATTAATAAAAATGCGATACCCACAAAAATTAAAAAATAAATGAAAATTAAATAAAAAAAAACAAATAAAGTAAGTGGCGGAAGTTACAGATAACAAATTTAAAAAAGGGATTCCACACAAATCTAAACAAAAGAAAATGGCACAGCATAATTGAAACAAAGACACAGAAGTAATCTAGCACACACACAATAAAAAACGATACAAAAGTAGAGAAAAAAAATTACAGCACCAAATGAAGGGCAAAAGATACAAAAAATAAAATTTACAAAACGAAAATACAGGGCACAAAGTGGAAAATATCAAAATGCAAGGTTCAAATATACATATATATATAAACATACAAGAAACAAAGGACAGAAAAATGAAGACATTATATATATATATATATATATATTCCAAACAATCAAAATAAGTAATATTTTCAATGTAAACACTTATTAAACTAATAATTAAAATTAAAAATCAAATTATGTTGCCTTATTAATAATCATGCAATGAAATACAAATCATAGATTATAAACTTATGTATTAATACTAGTTAGATTATTATTACTATGAAAAAGAGAATCCAGAAATTAGAATTCCAACAATCAAATGCTTATCAGCCTTGGGAACTGATATGTCGCATGAATCCGAATTTAAAGGCGCCAACCCTCTAGTATGGGAGTAAATCTCCAAAATATTTCAAGATAAGAAACGAGAAGATATAACTAAATTCTTACCAATTCATAGTTTTAGCTATTGCAATAACATGAGTTTTATACAAAATATAGTTCCGCATTTAAAGTGAAAATATTATTACTGAATTAGGTTATAGACACTATACTAAACATCAGTAAAAAATGAAATTGTAAATTTAAATTAAACTCATTATAATAATATCTATTAATATGGAAATATACTTAAAATTAAATGATGCAATCTTATTCTAAATCTAGTGGCGCCATCTACCTATGTAGTGAAATACTAAAATCTTTGTGAATTCCAAAGATATGATCACTTCAAAATAAATAAATCTAAAAGACTATTAATTTAAAGGTGTTAAAAATTTTTATTAACAAGAACAAACATGAAATTAATAGGAAATCCATATCTCAAAGCATTTTCAAGAATTGTATCAATATATGATCTCTGTTTTATTCTGTCTGTGATTAAAATAGTGCTTCTATGAATATAATTCAGGACGATGTTTCTATACATTTGAATACTGATATTGCTGTTCCAAAAAGGGAGCCTATTTATGTTAAACTGAAAAGTGTTTCTTTTTTTATAAATTTCAGTACTTAATTTATTATCAACTATTTTAATTTCAAGATCTAGAATATATATATATATATATATATATATATTGTTAAAATTGAATTATAACATAAAACATAAAATGGAACCTAGAGCGCCAGAGAAAAAATATGTTGAGTCGATAATGTCATAAACTTGATAGATATTAGACAAAGAGCTTCCATTTCGACTGCATACTCTATCCCTTTGCACCACATCAAGTATGAGGATGAGACGTCTGCCTGTAAGCAATGTGAGGTTCTTTCCTTCTTGACTGGGGTTACATAGTTTGAGAACGGCTTGTTGCTCGCGAGGCCTCCCGATAGAGCTTATTTTTCAGAGACCTGTCTTTGTGATGAGAGATTACTAATAATTTAGATTTTGCAGTATGACAAGAAGTCTGGGACAAAATATTTCAGGGCATTCGAAAGAAGGAAATTTCATACGCTGATTATTAAATAATTAAAGTATGAAATGTATTTACAGGTCCGGCATTAATTGCATTACGGTTAATGAAAGGAAATGAATTTTACCATCATTCCAGAGAACCCAAAGATGCTAATATGAGACCAGTAAACTGGGAATTGTATTCAATTTTCAACAAGCCAAAACTAAATAAGTAATAATAAAATCCCAAATTTTTATGAAATAAAAAAATTTATTTTTTAATCTTTCACATGAACTAAAAAAATTGTTATAGAATCCAATTTGGTGGAAAACTCTGCATGTTATAAGCAGAAAAAAAAATGCGGAAAAATTTGGGATTTTTTAAGAAAACCTCTTTATCTTCTGGCTATTTTTATACTATTTTTATGAAAATGCATGTAATACCAAGCACAACAAACCTAACCATCGATGAAAGTTGCATCTCGTTATCAGCTTTCTGTGAAACAGGATGGGTCACACTTCTTTTTCGCCTTCATTCCTCTCTGGTGCCCCCCCCCCCCTAATTGCCCTCGTGACCAAATCTTCACTGTAAAATGTGAGTTCCGACAATAATATGTCCCATGATTCTCAGCAACAAATTGCGAACCTAAGTAATCATATTAACTTCAATTTTATAGCATCTTCAAAATTGTGCATTATTTTTGGACACCATTTTTTATTCTCTGTCAAAACAGCCAAACTTATTTTATTAAAGCATTCATGTGTTTGATTGATCTCACTATAAATATTGCCATCATTTTTTAAAGTGAAGAAAAAAGAGTATATCAGCACCTTAAAAGAGAAATCTTAAGCATCTCTTATTTTTAAGCACAGAGTTTCAACTGAGCCTCTTCTTCCCCGGCTCTTCACTGAAGCCTCCATGAGCCATCCTTCTCTTTTCCTCAGGAGCGTAGTTAAAGGGGGGGGGGCGGAGAAACTACGCCACTGGTTTTCCCTGCCCCCTTTTCAGATTAAAAGAAATCTATCTTACCTGAAAGGAGGAATTTTTTCCCATTTTCAGATTTGCCGCTCCTTCTTCCAGGTATCCTCTTCGGTCTTGCCATCGGATTTCCGTCGGAGATCCGGGAAAGACGTGATTTACTCTCTCCTGCTGATGGCAGAAATGGCCGTTATGAGGATACCACTTGTTGAATATGTCGTGCGACTGCGTGCCGGGTGTCGCATCTTTATTTTTTCCTTCTCTTGGGCTTCGTTTGGAGAAATCAATATATCAGGTATGCGTCGTCGGAAAAAGACAGACATTGAGTAATCGGTCACTATAGCAACCGATTAAGAGAGATGGTGGTTGCTCGATCTTAGTAATGTGTACGTAGAATTTAAAAGAATATAACTCAATTTTTGCTGAGTATATCCAAATGAATGGTCACTGCGAGTCGTGCTTTAAATACAAGGATGCCTGCTGTGAGAAATAATGTTGATGCGTTGTATATAATTTGGAAATATTTCAGATATGATTTTAATCTTTATTGCCAGATTGCTATATTGTTACTACAAAATGAATGAAAGCTTCAATCTAACTACTAGTAATTCTGTGAACAGTAGGTCTCGCTCCCCCCACCCTACATAAAAAATAAAATATTTTATCTTCACCGCAGTTTTTTCAAAGCTTAGCAAATGATATTCATAGTGAAGAAAGCATTTTTGTAGAGACACCGGATATCATATTTTGAGTCTCGAGGAGATGCACTGGTATCCAAAAGTGATGCGGCTTAACCGAGAAGATTCTCTTCCAAAACCTCTCTTAGTCATTTTAACATTTATCACTTTGCATGTCGAAGATGTTTTTCCACATTTTCCAATTGAGATTTTGATTAGGGATGGCGGTTATTGCGAAAATATCCGGTTTTCGGTTATTCAGGTTTTCTCACGTACGGTTTAACCTGGCTGTTATAACAGTTCAGAATAACCGGATTTTAAAATAACCGGTTTTCGGTTATTCAGGTTTGATCACCAACGGTTTAACCTGGCTGTTATAACAGTTCAGAATAACCGGATTTTAAAATAACCGGTTTTCGGTTATTCAGGTTTTCTCACCTACGGTTTAACCTGGCTGTTATAACCGCTCAAAATAAACCGGATTTTAAAATAACCAGTTTTCAGTATTTGTATAAAAAAATAAACGCAATTTATATACAAAATTTTCTATTAATATTGTTTTAACAGGAATTCAATGCATTATCAAATATTTATGTTTTCATGAAGTCTTTTTCAGTAATCCGCCAATCAGCAGACGCCTCCAGGAAGCGTATGTCGTTGATTGGCCTAAGATAACGGAATTAAGAACTTCATAACTTTGTAAATTTTAGTCTAATCGAACCTAAAAGCTAGATTATCTTCCGATCCGGTTTTTTACCCGGTTATTGGATTTAGAAAAAATAACCGACTATAACCGCGACAAAAAATAACCGAAAAAACCTGTTAACCGAAACAAAAAAAAAAGGGTTTTCGGTTAAAACCAGTAGGCTTTTACCATCCTTAATTTTGATACTTTAAGCAGTATCAATGTCGACCGCTATGCTCGTTCGGCCAAACGAACTTCTTTCGATTAACCCTTTGCAAACAGGAATAGATTCTCCCGATTCCCTTATACAGCTTATGGTACAGTGGGTATGTACCATAAGCTGAATAGAAACTATCGAAGGTGGAGAGCTCACTATCCCTCTGGCTTATGGTACAGTGGGTATGTACCATGAGCTGAATAGAAACTATCGAAGGTGGAGAGCTCGCCATCCCTCTGGCTTATGGTACAGTGGCTACGTACCATAAGATGAAAAGAAACTATCGAAGGTGGAGAGCTCGCCATCCCTCTGGCTTATGATACAGTGGGTACGTACCATAAGATGAATAGAAACTATCGAAGGTGGAGAGCTCGCCATCCCTCTGGCTTATGGTACA
>BGPR01000358.1:24365-261582 GCA_013235015.1 Araneus ventricosus
ATAGTGTTCTCATGACTTCGGACTTACAGACAGACAGACTTCCCGTTGACGGGTTTTGTCCAAAATTTGATAGAAACCTACAAATTATGTGTAAAGGCCACATACCATTCATCCTCGTAGCTCTAATAGTTTTCGAGTTATCGTGTTCACAGACAGACATGATACCAAAATTGTGTTTTTCGGACTCGGGGAGGTCTAAAACGTGGAGATTCGTCAAAACCTCGAGTTCGAATGTTTTGACGATTACAATACTTTCTCTTTGTATACTTCGGATACGAGAAAGTAAAAATTAGTACAGCAAGAGAAAATAACAATTTTTAAGCTCTAAAATGCCGAGGAAGATTTGTTTTTAATATTTAAAATTTTTAATAAATAAAGTGATGATATTTTTAATAAATAGGTAAATAAGCAGCATATAGCACTATACTACTGTTGTACAATACAACTTCAAAATAAATAGTATAATTCAAATAAAACGTGTTTAAAGCTTTTTCTTAAAAATTCATTAATTTTTCATTGCATTTGTGATTGAATATGTTGTCACGTAAAATAAAAAAGATGTGGTGGACATCAGGTACGGAGTTTTTAACTAACAAAAATAATTCAGAAATAGCAATTTCTTGCAATTTTTAGTTTTCGCTTAGAATTAATCATAAAATTCGTATTATAGACGATGTTTTAATTTTATGGTAATAAGAAATTTAAGGAACCAAGAAAATTTCGAATTATCTAGAAATTCTTATTAAAAACGCTGAATTAGCTAAATTGTAATTATTTATCTCAGTTTCTTAAGTGTTAGTTTATATAAAAAGAAATTGGCATTTTTTAAACATTTTTATTTCTTCCACTGCTTTTTAGTGTTGTTTCTTTTTTAATATGCGTGAAATGCATGGATTTTTACTGCTTTAATATCGATTTGAATCCATATTAAAACAGTTAACCTATTGTCGCACACTTCTACTTTTTGCACATACTTTTCTGTTGAAAATTGGACGACTATAGCCGTCATTTGTGTCAATGAGTTAAGCATGATCAAACTATTTGTTTGAAAATTGTCTAAACGTAAATTTTCTTTTTTTCCAGTTGGAAAATAAATAAATGATACAAATGACCTTTGATGGAATATTGTGTTGGCTAAAAAAATTGTGGCTTACATTGCTGTTGAGTTTTGTGTCGTATTTTCTTGCTTTTATGAAATTCACTTAATCTCAATCTAAAATGCCATAGGCATGTTTCACTCTGGGAAATAAAAACTGAATCTTCAGTCGCTCTGCAATTAAAAGTCCAAACTCTGGTTTGATGTTGACTGATGTTTTAAATACGGTACTGACTTGAACATGTGGACTATCTGCATCTTCTGATTCGTTTTATTGCCTCATTGTAGTTAAATACATAAGCTTAGAATACAAAATGCTTTATTATTATATTTAATTTAATGAAATAAAAATTAACATGATATGTAATTTTAATTCGAAAAAAACGTCGAAACTTCGAGCTCGGTCTCTGTTGGAAATTTTATAGAACGTTTTATGTACAAGTGAAATAATTTAACAAGAGATATTAAAAATTAAACTTTGCATTAAACAGAATGGCCCAAAAATGCAGCAACTTCCAATTATAATACAAAAGAAAGATATTTAATTACAAAGAAGAAAATGCAGAAGAAGTAAACAATAGTGATAACGATATACCTTTTGCGCGCAACACAGCAGGATCCAGTGATTGCATTAACAATATGGATCACTCACTGGATGCAGCTGTGTTGCGCGCAAAAGGTATATCGTTATCACTATTGTTTACTTCTTCTGCATTTTCTGTTTTATGTGCAAAGTATTTTTACTTTGTATCAAATTATTAATAATTTGAAATCGATTTTTGCACGTATTCTGTTGAACTTAGAATCTTTCAGAAAAGCCAGATACAACGTTATTTCTGTAAACCTTTTGAAAAACAGTTCCGTAGCATTCTTTCATGATGACACTTCGACTATATGTTTACGGGCAAACTGATTCTTTGTTGACATATCCAGTGATTCTATGTGCTTCTTTGTCAAGTAGAATCCTTTCAAGCGTGTTCACAGTCTTGACTTGACAATCAAGATTACGACTGGGAATGCCTGGTCTGGCCAATACAAAGCTATCTGCCGACATTCCTGAAGTGACCAGATTTTCTGAACTTGGGTCCGGAATGCTCTTAAACCAGGGGACGCAATCCGAAATTTCAGTTGGAGGGAAATACAGAGCGTTTCGGACAGAAATCCAAGAAATGTGTAAATTGATAAGTAAAATAAAAAAAATTGAGAAACAATGAAATAGTTAACTATTTTTTTAAAAAAACCAGAAAATGTGAAGAAGCATAGAATAATGTGTGTAATATACTATTGCTTTTACTAATTTCGTCTTCAGGTCGGTTCTTCCGTGTTAACCATATAAGGGTGATTAGCCTATGTACAATGTAAGGGGATGGATAATTCTTCAGAGGCTATTTTTTAAAATTTGAACTATTTAATCGTTCTTGATATAATTAATTTATTGATTTGTAAAAAACTAAATTCGAGAGACTTATTTCAAATTCAGGAGACTTTTCAGTCCAGGACAAAGAGACAAAAATTGGGACTGTATTAGCGAATACAGGTCGACGGGTTATTTTTTACGTAGAGCGGATGTTGGGATTAAAAAATTAACCTCGTTAATGTAACTTTTGAGAAATTTAATCAATTGATGTTTTTTTTTTTTAATTTCAGCTATTTATTTATAAGTAAAATTCTGGACAATCCAGGGCACTTAATTGACAAATTTTAAAGCTTTTCTTTTAGCAGTTGTCAAATATGAGCGAATGAAGTGCATTGCATAGTATCCTTGTAAAAGATGTCAGTGAATTTTTCTGTAATAGGAACAGGGTGCGTAGCGTCATGAAAAGTGCTTGAATTTGAAAACCATTTTTAAGCACCTTAAAAGTGCTTAATTTTAAAAAAAAGGTCCTTAAAAAGTGCTTAATTGTCTCAAGAAATGCAACCCCCCCTTTTTTTTTTATTGGTTTTCCCAGACGTTGAATACGATAAATCGAAAGCATAGTCATAAAGCTTTGTCTACCGGAAGTATCCAAAAAGAAAACCGATGAAAGGGAAGAATTCAGGGAAGGAATCCAGGGTGAGATAGATCGAGAAGTGTCAACTTATGTTAAGATAACGCTTATAGTCCAGTCAACGGAGGCACAAAATGGGGGTGAAAAAACATTAAATAATATAGTTTTGAAAATTGGTACACATGTTCGCAAGAGGCTCCATACTAAAAGCATCTGGCCCAGAGAGGGGTTCGCGCTGCCATCGTAGGTTTCATCCACCTTTTTTAGTTTTTCTTGAATATCTCGAAAACTATTTTGTTTTCAAATTACAATTGATTTAACAAATTAAAGAGTGTAAAATTCCTTACAAATACATGCTTTTATTTTTCTTCTAGCTTTATTAATTTCTGAGATAATGGGTCTTAAAATTTGCGGCCATCTTGGATTTCATCCCTCTTTTTAAATTTTTCTTGAATATTTCGAAAACTATTCAATTTTCAATTACATGTAATATAACAAATCGATGATCATAAAATTACCTACAAATGCATGCGTTTATTTTTCTCTTCTAGTTTTAATAGTTTCTGAGATATTTAAGAAAAACTAAAAAAAGGGGGATGGAATCCAAGATGGTAGCAAGATTTGAAGCCCATTTTCTCGGAAACTATTAAAGTTAGAACAAAAATAAAAGCATGCTTTTCTAGGGAATTTTACGTTCTTTATTTTGTTCCATTACGTGTGATTTGAAAATTAGATAGTTTTCGCGATATTAAAAATACCTTAAAAAAGGGGCATGAAATCCAAGGTGGCCGCAAACTTTGAGACCTATTATCTCAGAAACTATTAAAACTAGAAGAAAAATAAATGCATCTGTTTGTAGGAAATTTTACGCTCTTTAATTTGTTACATCAATTGTAATTTGAAAACTGAATAGTTTTCGATGTATTCAAGAAAAACTGAAATTAAAAAAAGGGGTTGAAATCCAAGATGACGGCTCAGGACCAGAGACTTTTAGTACGTTCATCAGGAGACCCTCACGAACATGTGTACCAATTTCCGAAACTATATGATTCAATGTTTTTTTTAAACCCTTCATTGACTGGGCTATTAATGACATTTTTTCCGCTACCTCTTTCTTTAACAATGGGTACTGCCGTGTATTGAAAAACTGGAATGATTATCCCAAAGGGGAAAATTAACTGGCAATTTGTTAATTTTAATAAAATAATTAATTAAATTAATAATTAATTAAAAAGTCGCAGATTTTTGTTGTTAATCTTATAAAGGTTGGCTTAATTTTTGGTAATGAGAATTTGCATTATCATTTTGATTTTTTTTTTGTCAAATCAAAAAGACATCCTTTATTTTACAATAGAAGACGTTGTGCGAATACAGAAATGAATGTTAAAATTAAAAAAATACATATTTAAAATTATATATATATATATATTAAATTTTTCAATAAAAACTATGGATTATTATAGAACAGAAATCATCCTATGCTTAGAAAATACGTGGGTCTACGCGCGCAAGCTTGTACAAAGGTGCTTAAAAAGTACTTAAAAGTGCTTAATTTTTGCAGCAATTTATCACTACGCACCCTCAGGAATATCAGTTTTTTGTTTTTTCAGCATCCTTCGGTGAATGCTATTTGGAGAGGCGAGTGTCGTTGTCGTCATCTGACCACAACTCAGATTTACGATGTCCATTCCAAAAAAGCCCTGGTGTAGTTTAAAAACGTGACGTCATTCTAATCAGTCAATTAAACTATCTTCATTCTTCTCCCTGCTGGCTCTTGCGCCACAAAACCAAACTCAAACTCAAACTCTTCTCCCTGCAGTCATGTTCTGAAGGATTCCATTCTCAGGAATCATGGATCCAGCATTGTCTAGATTCTCAGTAATCTTCATTATATTCTCCATACTATAATGAAGTTAATTGTTTTTGTTTTTTTCATTTTAGTTACATCTATATTTTTTGGTGAACTTAAATATGTTTACTGCGTTCAAAACCGCGAGGTTATAATTGTATGCTTAGAGAAGCAATCCTCTTAAATTTATGAATTTCATCCCAAATCCAATTTTTGAAACTGTCGATAAATTAGACAGCTGTGTGCTGCAAGCTTTGCTTATTTCAGTCATACTGCTTTTACAAATTAGAGGTGAGAATTATTGTTCTTCACACTTTATAATGTGTCGTATCCCAAGCAGCACTAGATACCTATATGTTGCATTGATATTGGGAATATTAAACGATATCCTGGATATTATACTATATCGTCTCTGTGCTCTTAGCGGTTTAACGCGGAGTTTGCATTAATTTAACAATCAAATGAGTCTTGAAGTATCAAAAACTAACAACATTAATGCTTCTAATTTCAACATTAATGTAAATATAATGACATCGCTGCCATTATATTTACTTTGAAATAGTGGTATTCGTTGTTTGGTAGTTGAATAGGAACCGTTCTCATCGTAACGAGCCCCAAATAGTGAGTGTCATCAGAAATCACTTCGTGAAATTTGCATGAATATTACCAGCTTTATTTATTTGTGTATATACGCTCCTGTTTGGTTGGTATTGCAGTTATCCATAAGAAATCGTCATTAAATGTTGAGTTTGTGAGAAATATTTTATCTATATAATCGCAGTCATCTCTGCGAAATGTCTTACAGTGTCAATTATCCAGCTAAAATTGTATTCTTTGTAGTACTATCATAAACATTTTTTTTTTTCCGTTGTTGTTGTGACTTGGTGGGTGAAAAACACCACCCAAACATTTTTAACTTTTTAAAGACCATTGGGTTTTTTATGACCATTTAGACCTTTTAACTTGTTTTTTTTGCTTTTTTACATCTGAATCATTTCGAACAATTTCCTTTTCACATTTTCATTGATTTTTAAAATTTTAGTACCACTGTGTTGAATTTTACCATTTGATTGGCGCAGTTTAGCCAAAAATGGCTCTTGCGCCATTAAACCCCAACCAACCTCGTTGTTGTGATTTTTTTAATTTCATGTGCGCGTGCTGATAAATCTGTCGAGACTCGTATGTTCTGGAATTAATACGACATAGAAGTTTGGAGACTGTTCTGACGTCTTGCTAGTGTCTCACCTTGTGTCAGAATTATGGAGTTTGACCCCAATGGCGTCAAAATGGAGACGTGGATGTAACCAATCAAATCAAACTCTTTTGTGTTTGTAAATGCGGAAATAGAAATTAAAGTTATAATCATGCGTTATTTTAAAAAGTAAATTTTAATTTATCTCCAGATAATGCTTGAAAATAATTTTACCGAATTCAATCGTTAATTTACTGTTTTTTTTTTGTTTTTTTTGAATGCTTGTAAATGAATTTTTTGAATGCTCATTATACCAACTAGAAAATCACCCGTCAAGGTATAACGGGTGCAAATTGCATCTTCATTCGAGAGATTTCCTTCAAATTTGACATGTTTAAATAGATATATATATATGCGAAAACGAGAGAAATATTTAACATTGATTGATAACAATTAAAATAAACATATGTATTTATGACAAGAAATATTTTTTTTGTTTACATATTATTTACATATTTCTGTATTCAAAAAACCTCTGGGTAAACAACATTCCCGTGTGAAGTATTTTTTGTTGTTTAACAATTTTCCTTGTACTTCCGATGTCTGTGTAAATTTTAACATTGCCAAAAAGTATTATCAAATTATATCATCACGATTGCAATAAATAATCGGATGCATCGTGGCGTCCAAACTATATCACGCGCATGATATACCACTGACGTGATTGACTACTTTCTATTAAAAAATGGAAAATAATTTGAAATATATGATTAATATAATTTAAAATTTCTCGGGAACTATTGATCATAGCGAGATAAATTTTATATCAATCGATAGCAAATTTTATTTCACTGTTTTAGAGTTATTAAATTTGAAATTATAACGACAATTACTTTTTAAAATTTAAAATTACTGAAATTCAGGTGCTCTAACAATGAAATATAATGTTGTTTAACGTCTCGCAGTGCTATGACACGAATTTTATTCTTGGTGACATCAGAGCATTACCGGGTCAGTGAGAGACACATCTGGGCTATTATATTAGTAACATTTAATTTTATAGCCAACTAGCTGATATGCCCGGCGTTGCTCGGGATAAAAATATTTTCAAGAATCTCGTAGTCCTTCGTACTCCATTTTCCCCTCCCTATCATTGCTACGGCAACAGCAGAAACTCTTTCATATCTTGTATTTTTTGCCATTATCCGGAGTACAATTCTCTTGTCTTTAGTGTTTTTGTCACTGACCGGAAAAAAACCACATAGTGTTCTTTCTTTTTCTCCTTAGGACATCTCTCTCCTGTAGGAAGTGGGCTCAACAATCTTGAGGGATTTTACAAACTTATTATGATCATTAAAAATTTGTAAAATTAAATGGAGCATAGCGGAAAGAGAGTAATTAACATCATTGTGTTGTGGTGCAAACATATTGAAATAGGTATATGCTATGAAATAAAAGCTAAATAAAATTTCAGCCTTTCTGTTAACATTCAAACAATATTTAAAATACCGGAATGAAGGATTTGATAAAACGATCAATAGTTTGAATTTAATTACAATAACAGAAAGCATTGCTACAAATTGCGTATGAAATGAATTTGAAATGTTTATTAAATTAAGGGAAAAAAACTCGTGACATTTAAATTGAAATAATTAAAAGGATAATTTTTTGCTCATTGGGATGGTATGTAAATAATCTACGTGCAATATATTTTTCTGAAATTATTGGCGAAAAACTGAGATAAAACGCCGATAATTGGCTTAATTTTCGTTATTTAATTAAATATCTTAGAAAGTAATTTTTTGAAAGTTTGAAAAAGCAGAATTAATCTAGGAACGGACCCCAGAATGGTGTGTGCAAATTTCATATCAAGACAATTCACCATTTAGAAGGAGTTCTTGCGACAGATAGACCATTAATACATCTTTTTTCCACCTTCGCTTTTCCCTTTTCCTACAATAGGAACCGGAATAAGTACTCTTGAAGGTTTAGCACACACACATTAGGATCAGTTAAAAATTTGTGAAAATTAAACAAAACATCGAGAGAATAATTCACTAACGTCATTGGATCACTGTGTAACCGTAAGCTGTAAATGCTACGACAACAGGAAACTGGAAGTGTAAAGTCTCCTTTGTTGTCTATGCTCAAAGAAAACAATATTTTCGTATATTAACTAATACTGGCAAAAGCCCGCGCGCGAAACAGTAAATGGGCTTAAATTTATTTCTATAAGAATAAAATTATTTTTAGAAATTGCGTTAAATATATTTTTCTAAACCTTAATAACAATCAGATAAAACACTTTATCTCAATGGAATTATTATCATTAAAAAGATAATTTTCTACTCTTTAAAATGACATAAAAATAATTGTTGTCTAATAAATATTTCAGAAGTTATTGGCAAAAACCTTCTAAGCATTAGGCTTAACAGCGGCTAATTTTCGTTATTTAATTAAATATCTTAAGAACTAATTAACTCTGAAAGTTGAAAATAGCACGCCATTTGATCACTGTGTAACCGTGTTAAAAGCTGTAAATTCTACAACAACCGGAAGTGAAAAGTCTACTTTGTTGTCTATGCTCAAAGAAAACAATATTTTCTTATATTATGTTTAACACTGGTAAAAGCCCGCGTGCGAAACAGTAATTTGGCTTGAACTTATTTCTATAAGAATAAAAAGTATTGTTAGAAATTGCTTTAAAAGTTTTTTTTTAAACCTCAATAACAATCAGAGAAAACACTTCATCGCAATGGAATTAATAGCATTGAAAAGATAATTTCCTGCTCTTTAAAATGGCATAAAAATAATTGTTGTCTAATAAATATTTCAGAAGTTATTGGCGAAAAACGTCTAAGCATTAGGCTTAACAGCGGCTAATTTTTATTTAATTAAATATCTTAAGAACTAATTAACTCTGAAAGTTGAAAATAGCACCGTTGACCTAGAAATGTGCTCTAGAATGTCGTGTGTAAATTTCATGTCGCTACCGTTCACCGTTTAGGAGGAGTTCTTGTGACCGACAGACGGATACATGTATTTTCTGTTTTATATTATAGATATTATTTTTTTATGCAGAGAGATTGTTTTGGATCCATTATACACTAATTTATACTGTGTTAAAAAATAATTCTCACTTTTTAGAGGCGGTCTATACTATATTTAGCTGCCTATACTTGAAATAGATAGCCAGAGATTTGCTTACGACTTTTTTGAGATAAAGAATGGGACAATGGTAATAGCAGTTTACAAAAAGTATCCAATATTATTTATAACTGAGTAAGTATTTAAAGAAGAAAAATATTCCAGGCTTCATAATATAGGGGCTTAAGTTGTCTATTTAACAATGATAATTATTGTCTATTAACTAATGATAATTGATGCTAATGATAAATTTATTGGTGTTAACGTGTATTTATAAATTTTCGTATTTTCCTTTTCTTTCCATATATATTTTTCTGCAGGACTATAATAAAACTGACCTTTGGAAATTTCATTTGGGAAAATTATTTTATATAGCGCTTATTCAGTTTTTAAAAAAATAAAATTTGTAAATAATATATAACGTACTTTTGCTGTTTTCCATTTTTGGTGATTCCGACGCTACGCAATAAGTTGTCTGAAACAAAATCAATCATTGGATTCATGTCTTTAAAAACGCATAATTAGTTCCAGTGTGCCCTCTTCGATTTAAACAAAGCTTTTTATTAAACACTGAGAAATGTAATCTCCTTAAAATAAATTATGACCATATATGAACCTCAAAGTACTTAAAACCACACATGGTCATACATACATAGAATATTACTCGGAACACAATTGCAGTCAATTCACATGACTTCACAGTCGCTTTACTAGTTATCTAACGTCAATTGCACGTTGTCTTAAGCTGTGCTATGATGTAACATATTTTAACTTCTGCAATGGATTCAAAAATTAAGTTGCCGTGACATGTTTGACGTGCATCACATGAGCAGGAATTGACAGTATTGTTATGAGTTCTTCACGGTGCTAATTTTTCAGTCCCAGTGTGTTACAAGCACAAAAATTTACCTTTTAGTTCGGTCTTGCCGAACAAGAACTATTTTACTAATATATGAATGAAATGCGGATAAAATATGAAAATTACATTAGGAAAATCTTGAAAAGTGCAGTATTTTCCTTATGCAGTAGTCTCCTTACAACGAAGTCTCTCTAAAGCGAATTTCTCCCTATAACGAAATTTTTAATCGGAATGTTAAATAACATTCAAAATATTCTCCATATAACGAAGTGGTTGTCTCCCTATGACGAATTTTTTCAGAGGTTTATCTTTTCGATTTTTGTCATTTTTGAAGAAAGTTGATAATTTCTGTGCAACCAATTCGCTCACACGTGCCTGTTTCTGAAACCACTCACTCTTAAAATGTGAAAATTTTTCTGAATATTTAATATCACGAAATGCAAAGCATTGTAAAATAACGGAATTTTTCAATAAAATAAACATAAGTACGTACGAGTACATGTTATACTCTAAATTGGAGAATTGTCTTAACTTTTGAGCATTTTATTTATACAATAAAAATTAGTATAATTTTAACAAATTTATAATATATATTACTTCATTTTTAATTGAAAATCATAATTAAATACATTTGAACTTATCGCACCTATTGAAAAGTTTGGAACATTTACTTAAATAACAACAAAAATCTCTAATCTCCGTATAACGAAATTCTCTCTATAACGAATTTTTCAATTGGAACCAAGCGATTTCGTTATAGGGAGACTCCACTCTAGTTTAAAATAAATATGTGTAGTTTCATTTAAATAAAATATTTCTCTTTCCCTAAAAGTATTAATAATTGATGATCCGACTAAAACACAATGCAGTACGAACTCAATATTCTAAATATAATTGTCATTTATTATCAATTTCTGCTTTTCAGGTTTAATGAGATTCGTTTCGATTTGATATCTTTAGATGCGTCTTTTTTTTTAAGTGTTGTCTTATTGATGAGCATTTTTAAGTATGAGTACATGAATTACTCGCTTAAAACATACTGAATACACTTTTTTATAACTGAAACTTCATTATTCCGCTTGATTAAGGTGTAAAATAACAAAATTTATCTTTTATTACGAAATACAAAGGTGTTTTTCGGTTTTCTCTATTTCAAAAGTGAATCAGTTTTTTGTTTTAGAAAAAAATAAAAATAACTACAAAGTTATTTTAGTAAAAATCGTCCGACTTTAAAAAGTTATGAAAAGTAAATTGCACACTAAGTATGTTATCAAGTGGAGAATTTGCTAGTTATGTTTTTATTTATACAGTTCTTTTGCAGCAAAGGCATATTTTGTTCGCATTATATGAAACTCATTCGAGGAAGGACAAAGCTTTAGTTTATTAGCAATTGTTTCAGCACTTTTTCCCCCTGTATCCATTAATGACTTAATTATATGTTTTTCTTTTTTTTGTCCCTTTGATTAATAGAGATATCTAATTTTTCTGTCTAATGAAAAAGTTTTTGAACTATGGAATTTAGAATTCGCACGTAGAATGTTTGTCCTATATTAATAAATTTCGAATGTGAAATTTATTGTTTACATTATTTTTAATGAAACTACTCTGAAAATCATTTTTAAATAGTTTTAATTATTTTTTGCTCATTTGTTTTCAGTGTGTTGTATCTTTATGATGCATACAGAAATTCTTGTGTGAAACGATTTTAATTATAAGTATCTAAGTCCCTACGATATCGGTGTCATGCTGCAAGTATGCATATTATATTTTGTGTGCTTCGATAACTAAATTTACAAAAATGATTTAAAACATATTAATTTATATACATTTGCTTTTATTTTAAATTCTAAATGGAGTTCCTCGTAATCGCCTTTCTAATGATAATGAGTCGGTTTTATTTATTTATGATTATATATTCAGTTGCGAGGTTGAATATTATTCTAAATTTCTGTATATAGTTGCAACCAAGTGCTGGTATAAAAATTACTGCTTCAATGAAATAATTACCATCTGGATACCATAAATTCCCTTCGCTATAAAAATTTTCCTTTTATTTGTGATACTAATAAATTTGTGTGTTATGACAGTTTTGCAATTACGTACACTTTGCAACTACTTGCATTTGAAAAATGTATGCAAGTAGTAACTATTACTTGCAACTACTTGACTTTTGACAATTACTGCACTCTGAGATCTTAATCTCAGAGTGCAGTAAACACTCGAATTAACGGACTTGGAATAAATCGACGAAATTTGACTAAGATGTTCTTCGTCTTTTCTTCACCCTTCTAATACGACGTTCTAAGAAGCTTTTTGTTACAAATATGATATGTACATTAAATATTTACAGTATATTACACAGCCTCAAGAATAATATCTTATTATAAATATTGTTTATAACACAATTCTTGATTTAAACCCTTCCCATGCGACCAATTGGTCGCTAAATCGAGGATTTATTCTGCTTGATGTTTTCATTTAATTTAAAGGCGTTTTAAAAGGGGACAGCATAATTGTGGGAGTTGGATAATGTGGAAATTATAATTTTTCACTTTATAATTTATTAAAAAATTTAAATGCACAAAATGTAAGTGATGTTTACTAACAGATATATCACTGTGTGAAATATCTTTTAATGAATTACCAATTTAACAAATAAAATATTATCAATATAAAATATAATGGAGACTAGCCAGTAAAATTAAAAATTATCGTTTAATTAATTTGTTTGATCCCAAAAAAATTTGGACCAATTTGCCAATTTTATTATTATTTAGAGAAGAATTGTAGATTATGTTAGTATGGATTATGTAAAGTATGCTTTATATATTTTCTTCTTTATCTTTTGCTATTTTTTACAAAGTAATATATGCAGTAGTTATCACAATATACAATATCCTAATTACTATTTTTACAAACTATATATATATATATATTCTTTTGATCTTGCTGAAAATTAGAGAATATTCATTTCATGTTTAAAAAGATTTTTCATATAAAATATATTTACTTCAAACATTATATTCAGATTTTTTAAATTTATCAATAAGCTTTCTATGACATTGACTGTATGAAATATATTTGTGAAACATTATATAAAGATTTTTTTTAAAAAAATTTACCTATAAACTTTCTATGGCATTGTCTGTGCATTTCACTATAAGTGTTATGAAAATTACTTATAAAATAAACGTTTCAAAGAAAACACACAAGTAGTAACTAAACAACACATCAGTTGTACAAGTTCTTTATACAAGTATCTTCCGAATTATTCAATTTTGGCAGTAAATTGAAAAGATGACTATGAATCAAATTTGAACTCAATTCAGGTGTTCTTAAAAAAAAGTTTGATACATCAAAAAGTGCCGAACAATAACAAAGGATTGCTTTTGAAGGTTGTATGTGTATATATTTATCACAGAATTAAAAATATATTCTCTTCAATACTTTAAAATCCCGAAACATGTACTCGTGTTGTTCCTCTGGCTTTTGTTCTTTATATTTTCATTTGATTTTGAAAACATACAAAGCATTCATTTATTGTTTAAATAAGAGACAATGATACAGTACAGAAGTTTAAATATCTCATTGTTCATTTCATTTCCATATATTTTGAATGAATTTTCAAGTTATGTCTTATTTTAAATTTAAGATAAATGTTCTGTTACCACAAGATAGTTATCTGAATTGAAATACATTGATTTAATATTATCCTTTAATTCTTAATGATTTCTGTCTTTCTTACCTGAATTTCTCTCCTGACTGATACTACATTACTCCTATTATTTAATTATTAATCCTATCCTATTATTAATTACGACTCGTACATTAATTTAATATTATCCTTTAATTCTTAATGATTTCTGTCTTTCTTACCTGAATTTCTCTCCTGACTGATAACCATTTACCCTTCCTGGTAGCGTGGAAAGTAAAATAATACTTTCTTCTCATTTTAGAAAGTGAGAAAATAAGCCAAAACCCAAATTTCATTAATTTTTCTTCCCACATTTCCTGTTTTCTGGCAGTTTATTTTTGAAATCGCAATGATGGTGATGAAATATTTCACATGAAATAATGTCTTTCATATTTTGCACTAGAACACGATATTCTCAATTATTTAGAGTACGACTAAAACACTACAACTTTTCTGGGAAATATGTTTCTGCTAGTTGATAATCCATATCATACTCATGCAACTCATTCAGATCCCTGTTTTGGTCACTGACCTCTGCATCATTATCGTACATTACTTCGGCGTCTCTTTCGATTTCTGGTGATTTGTTGCCCTCGAAGTTTTCCCGGACATCCGCTTCGGAAAAACTGTGTTCACTAACATTTTTATGACCGTTCGGAGCAGTAAATTGCTCATCGTGTGACATCTGCCGGCAGAAAGACTCCACATTCCATTCAATGTTATCCACTTTCAATATCACACACTGGCCTTTTTGCTTCTGTTGCGCCAGCAAATCATTCACAGCACTTGTCGTGATATTTCCCGTCAGTCGCACAGCTGTCAATACGTGGTCCAGAGATTTATTTATCTCGGAACTCTGAGAGCGGAGCTCTGTGCTGATCCTGTGAATATCAATTATGGATCGATTGCGCATTTCGTACACAATCTGCGCAAGAATGTCGTAAATGTCCGTCTCTTCCTGCTGGATTCTTTTGCACGAGTCGATGAAAGTATTTTGGGCCACCAGGAGAGTGGCAAAACTATTATCCACAGTCGCACTCAGTTCAAACACTTTCTTATCTAGATCTTCGCTAATGTTTGAAAGCTTGGGTTCCAGTTTCGGCAGAGGTTCGATTTGCTCGTGAAGTCTTTGAAATTCTTGCCGCACCATTTCTCGCGTTTTGCTGCCTTGCTCTAACGTGTTCGAAAGATCAGATTTCAGTTCATCCGACGTTTTCCAAAGCTCCTGTATCCCGTTAATGACTTTTCTGGTGTACATTTCGACATCCGAGTCCAGTTCTCTGAATTTTGCTTCATGTGTGCTAAGTGCTCTATCCAGCACCGCTGTAAGATTTTCCAGCTGTTCTTGAGTCACAACTTTGCCCACGTCAAAGAATTCTGCACCAATTCTGGCCCGCTCTGCATGGTTGAAAATCGCCGATAAATTATCAATTTTGTCCTTACTGTCTTGGATTAATGCGAGTGCACGTTCATTTCCACCAGCGAATGTTGTATTTAAGTCGGCTAAGGCTTGCTCACTTTTATTCACTCCGTTATGAAACGTTAATCGAATATCGTTTATTTCTGTGTTTAGTTGTTCGAAGTTGGTATTGATTGCACCCATCAATTCGTCCTTTGTGAAGGCTGCTATACCGTTCACTTGATCCTTTATTTCTTCTAGTTTTTCATCTTTCTTGACGGTCTCGTTCTCCAGCGTCATGCACCTCTCTTCTCCTTTGACCAGGCGCTCCAGGATGTCGTCCACCGAATTATGCAAGTCCCTCTCCAGTAGTTCTAGCTTGCTCATAATTCTCTCCAATTTGCTGTCGAGCTTCATGTCTAGGTAGGCAGCTTTGCTGTTGATTCGATCGTTGAGAGTTTCTATTCTGCGAGACAGGTGGTCGTTGGAGTACTCCGCTTTGATGTCTTTGCTCACCACTGCCTCCTCCACCTTCTCCATCCGCACGTCGAATTTCGTATCCAGCCTGCCCAGCTTCGATTCGATGTTCTCCGTCCTGCGCACCAGCTGATCGAGTTGGAAGTCTAGCCGGGTCAGTTTCAAAGTGTAACCGAAAGTGTCCATGCTTCTGAGCTTGTCGTCGATGGATATGAGCACGTCCTGGACCGGCTGGGGCACCTGCACCCAGCTCTCGCTGCTCATCTCCAGACCTCGCAGGGCATCGTCGGCGTTCTGCCTCTCGCGGATCCGTTTCCTGAGACTCGTTCCTTCGGCCCTGCATAGTAGGAACATGCACAAGAAAGTCCATAGTCCGAAGTGACTCTCTGTCCGCGGGCTCTTCATTAGGACATGCGAGTGGGAGTAAAAATAAAAAGGGAGGCGAGAGAGTTATTTTTGCTGCTTATCGATCCTGGGTGTTTACATGTGACCTCTGGCTTTCGATTGTTCGTCGGGGAGAAGGAGCTGGCGGAGGACATTCCTCGCAATCACGTGGTGAGGTCTGGCGAGTGTCAGTCCTGTGGATGTGACAGTCGCTTTTAATCGGTCTTTTTTCTTTCTTTCGCGGTGGAGACGGAGGGATGCGGTTACCAGATAGCGTGTCACTTTTGAAAAGACCGCCCGGGAGAGAGAAGATGCGCTGCCGAGTGACAACAGATTAGCAAATGGGTATCCGCCCGCGACGTTGGTTGCTTATCGTGGAGGCGCGGAATGCCTGTCTTCGAGGAAGAAGAGGGGGAGGTTGCAAATTGCGGAACAGCCCGTCTGGAATGGACTCGCGATGTGGAATCTTTCTTTTTTTTTTTCCTCCTCTGTTTTGAGAAAATTGCTGAAGGAAAAGATAATTACACGCGCACTCCGCTTTAATAAGCGTGAAATGACGCTTTAAATTTTGAAGATGTTTTGATACTCTCAGTTTGTTCTGTGCTTGTCACTTTTTCAGGACGTAAATTGTCTTGATCAAGTTTGAAGCTATTTACTCTTTCGTCATTTTATTTTGCACCTTATTTTTTAAATTTATTTATAATTAATTATTTTGCATTAGATGTAATTTCTGCATGATACCTTAGACGTTCGTAAAATTGTGGAATTGCGTTTAAGCAGCGTAGTCTATTTTCCATTTCATTTGATTTTATTACAATATAGGTTCCAATTATAAACTTAGAATTGTTATGTCTAATTTTATATTTCTGTTTTGAGATCACTTTTATCGACACAACCTTCTTAATGTGTATATTTGATATTTTGAAATTCGTTGCTTATTCTTAAAACCAGAGGCGTGATATCTATCTCATACTCACAGTTCTGTAGAAAATGTCATCGGTTTAATTTGTTGTTTTATTATGTCATTAACATTTATATTTAGTCAAAGTCTCTCTCTCTCCTGTGAAACTTTCGGACCGAATCTCATTTCAGAGTTTTCATTGAAATGTATTCATATATTCATTTATGCTTCATATATGTTTCATAATGAAAACAAAATTGCCCACACGGCGAATATTTCTTTCTTTTCTGAAGATCTTTCTTCTTGTAATTCTAACGAATTGTGGCAATAATATAAAAAATGAGAGGAATTATACTTAGAATTTAACAAAAGTGACCATATGTTCCGAATTATGACCGAACAGTGTTGAATTTTGACTGTGTGTCACGAATTTCAATAAAATGTCTTGAATTGCCGAGAATTTTATTTGTAAGTAAGATGACTCATATTAAAAGTGATTAATTAGAATTAATTTTATTAAACGTTAGCTATTAAAAGTAAAGTATAAATGAATTCTCATATTCAATTTTTACAATACATGTACAGGGATCAGGTGTCCTGGATTTGTTGCTATTTTGAATACAATGTCCTCTTTCACACTTTTAAATAAAGTTTACTTACGCAGTTTTAAGTTCCGTTTTTAAATTAAAAAAAAACAGGTTCAGGTTAACAAATTAAACAAGATTTACTTGATTTAATCTTTAATAAATAATATAAAGCCTTTTCAATCAGTTTTTATGAAGCCGCGGTGGCCTAGTGGTAAGATGTAGGCCTCGGAGCCGGGGGTTCCAGGCTCGAAACCCAATTTCAATGAAGATCCGTCGTGTATTGGACCTGTCACGTTAAGTCATACGTAGGGGCAAACGTCCTCCCGCTGATGTGGTACCGAAGTTTGGAGAGGGGGTGGCAGCTCAGGTGTCGTCCTCGTCTTCTGATCGCCGTTCAAAATTACGAGTCCGTCCCAAAATAGCCTTCGTGTTGTTTAAAACAGGACGTAATATAACTAAGCTAAACCATTCAGTTTTTACTATGAATGGAATATAGTCAGTCTCCTTTAGAAACACCCAGGTTCATATTGTTATTGTTTTAAGCGTTATTAAATTTCTAGTGTAGGCTCGTGCTGTCGTTTAAATGGTAAAGTGACCAAACGTCTTCGATTAGCAGGGGCAGTCCCCGATTTGACGTTCCCTCTCCTGCCCCTGTATAGAGCATCCCGAACGAAGTGTTCAGAAAATAGGGTCGCTTTAGTTTAACTTGTAAAAAGGGTCTGACGAAAATTTCGGACAGCGTAAACTGTGCATTTGAAGCGATTCCGGGATAACCTATTTGTTTAGAGAGAAATTGATTTAGATTTTGAGTTCTTAGACCATGGGTACTGGGCTAAAATAGGATTGCGAAAATTTTGATATTAAAACCTCGGTAAGATCGTTCATTAATGTTAAGTGAAAATAGTTAAGAAAGCCATGCTGATTATTAAAATAATAGTTCGCATAATTCATTAAAATTTCTCCAGTAAATTGTATTTTTATAAATTTATTTTTGCCAATCGTTAATAACCATGTATTAAACCCCTATAATTATGCATATTTTAACGGAGATATTTGGATTTAAAAAAAAACTTAAACAAATACTTAACTTGCTGTAATTGCCGCTTTTCATTTATGTATCTAAATTTGTAATGTGCATGTTTTCCTGTAATAATGAAATAGGTCATGTCATAAATCAATAGTTAGCGTATATATCCTATCCGTTTTTTTTAAGTACGATTATGTATAATCCCCCCCCCCCGCTTTTTTTAATGTAATAAGTTAAAATTTCCGGCGACAGATTTTTTTTAAAATTTAAATCAGTTTAAAAATAATCTCTGAAATCTGCTGAGATGAGAAAATGCCTTATCATTCCCTATAACGCTTTATAAAGATAGCCCCAATTATCGATTAGACATGCGGGAAAACTAAGCGCTGCAATCATTATACTGATTATCCAGCAAAATGCAGCAACTTTTTTTTTTTTATCGTCCCTTGTAAACAAAATTTTTAATATGTAGTTAGCTTTAGATTTATCTGCCTTTGGAAGTCTCATAAATATCTCCTTAAAAATCTTGTAAACCATTGCTTTAAAATGTTATCAGACAAATTCCTAGTACGTAAAAAAATACTTACATTTTGTAGGGTTTTTTTGAAATATTTTATTTCCTTTCTCTCATGATAATAATAAGACACAAAATGAATTTTATTTGATTTGATTGGATTTTTTTTTGGGGGGGGGGGATTTTCAACGACAAAAGCTATTATCCCCTATTCATTCCAAAGTTCTTTTTAATCCGTAATCAAAAAAGAGATGAAAATTGCCATCAAAAGACGGCTAAAATTATTGCCGATCTGATTCGGTGAAGAGAAAAAAAATATGGCACCCTCCATATTCTTTTTCACACAAAATGAAAATTCCTTCCAATTTCCATCAAAACAATGTAAGGTAGTGATCCCAAATATCGCCCACTTCAGCCATTATTTTAATCAGAGGGCTAATTTATGCGCAATTTGTCTAAAAATTCTTCTAATCTATTATCTGGAATGTTACCTACCTAAAAACATACTGAATTACAACAAGTTTAATAGACACCTCAACTTTTTTTTTTTTTTTTTTGCGACCGCGAGATTTTTTCTACGAAAAACAGTGTTCCTAATATCGCCTACTATATATTTTTAATATCGCCTGTGTCTAAAATGGATTGAAATAAAGGGTATCTTATGTTAGGATCATGCTTTCTTTATTAAACATGAAACATTAGGCAAACAAATTTGAAAGGACTACTAGACAACTTTTTTGTATTTTTAGGAATGTAGTATTCTTTTAACACTTTTCCCGTAAATAAAACATCAAAATAAAAAAGAACTTAAGAACACTGTCAGGTGATAGGACATCAACCATGCATTTTTTAAAGGTATTTTTTTTTTTTAATATAATGTTCCTCAAAGGGCTATGTCAGTAATGGGTATACCCAAATAATGGGAAAACTCAAGTGGGCGATATTGGGAACATCCTAACCCTCAAACATCTCGGCATCTCCATTCGAAATTGGATCGCAAATAAAAAAAAAAAAAACCCCACACCGAAATGTAGCCAATTATAATCATGCTTCAAATGGCATAACATTATGACTTGAGTCTTACTGATTATACTAAATGCAATGAAACATGATTATTAATCGCCTAACACGAAAATCAGCAAAAATTCCCAGAGAAAAGAAAGAAAAACCAAGTTGAAATGGCTTCCTCAAACAACTACTGAAGGTGTAGTTCCAGTAGTGGCCACCATATACCACTATAAATCAAGCAGAAACCGTAGTAGGCGATATCTGGACTCCCTACCTTACATAACTAACACTTTTTTCGGTTTAGTAAAATTCAAAATCAAGCATGCGAGTGAAATACAGGGTGACCATAAAGTCTTTCCCTGGCTACAAAACGTTAGCATGGAATAACCGTTGGAAACAGTAGTGTAAAATTTATATCATAGCATAGTGCTATTCTTAAAGATTTTTTTTATCGTCGAATTGATAGCGAAACTAGTCCGTAAACATAATCAGTGGATCAAAAGTTAATTTTTAACGAAGCGGCATAGATGAGAGAAAAAGCGCATTTTGTGGCTCCATGAAATTAAATCGGCCATTTTAGTTCATGGAGAGTTTACGGACGCATTCCTGTATATGTCAAGCACACCCTCACTGTGATTCGTCGGTTCCTGGACGAAAAGATTCCTGGCAAATGGGTTGAAAGGGGGATGAACCACACACACTCTGCGCTTTCCTGACATTACTCTCCTTGGTTTCTTCTTTTGGAGTTATATCAAGGTAATAGTCTTTCCCCCATCAGCTCTTGATATTGAAACATTAAAAGCTACGCTGGCATACTGTCCTACCGCCACGAGAAAAACTCTAGACACCAGACATGCCTGTGGCGGTCGTTATGGAAACGAGATGTTCCACTGCATTTTGGGAAGGAAGGAAAGGACTTTATTTCATTTGGCGTATATAGAACCGGCGGGAGTCTCATTTCTCTTTGTACTTCGTTCGAAAACGAATTCTTCGCCTAACGGAAGTGCGCTTAGGTTGCCAAATGTTGCGGTGGACTTTATATCTGCATCCCTCCTTTCTTCGACTCGTCTATTTGAGGCAATCCTGCTCAGGGTTTTTCTCCTGGCGGCAGGACAATCGTTGCATCTAGTGTCACAAAACAAATGTTGGACAAATCTTGGGGGGAAACTGGAAAACCGCCTTAAAGTCCTCCGAGCTTCAAATGGCAAACACACTGAAATTTATTAAGGTAATTTGCACTATCACGAACTCCATTACGGCACTTGCAATTTGCAGAAAGAAACTTATGCGCAATGATTTTTTTTTTTTTTAATCGGGGAAAGTCTTTGTGCCCAACCTGTATTTGAAAAGTGAAAAATGCTCAAAAAATGAAATGCCGATGTATGAAGGAAAAAAAAATACATAAATTAATTGTTGCTTTGTAACCGTTGGTATGTCTAAAAATTCCAAAGCGCATAAAAATGTAATGGATTTTCCTGCGTCAAAAACACGTTAAGATAATGGCTGGTTCATTTGATTGTTATTAACATGTTTTCATTTGTTTAAAAACACTGGCTAATTATTTCGCGATTGCCAGCGCCGACGTCAACAGATTCCACCCTAATTGATGATGTGGGTTGTATAAGTAATTCCTTGTTATATCCTTCGCTTACATTTATTTTCCGAAAAAGAAGAAAACTCGCAGTGACATTCTTTTGTATAGGTAGAAACAGTGGTGGTATTTTTAGGGTGAAAAACAAGTGGATTCTGTGACTGAAAAAAAAAATGAATTGCATGTGCATTTCCTGTATTTTCCTTCTTACGTTTATATGGGTTGTGCAAATATGTTTCGGTGGCAGCTCTCTTGTAAAATGTTTACATTTTCTCAAAACTTTTTGTCAAATCTATATATTTAAAATAATTGGCAAAACCAAAGGAGCAGTCTCCTCCAGCCGCAACCACTCGACCGATTTCAACAATGTTTACTGTACATGAGAGCTTATGACCCCCTAAATATGCCATCAATGGACGCTTGTCACCCACCACCATCCATTTTCAAGAGAAATCAAAGGAGGAAAAAAAAAGCATTATTTCACTGTACATTCTCTGTGGGGGAACAACTTGATAGTGTTCCCCAGCCCCAACAATTGGACCGATTTCGCCAGTTTTTATTTTATACGTAAGCTCATGACCCCTAGATACATCGTCAGTGGTTGCCTAGAAATTGTCCGCTAGAAAGAAGAACCAGTGGCGCCAGAATCAAGATACCCGGTTTTACCCCAATTGGAACTTGGTATGAGGTCTTGACATCAATATCGTGTCCAACTTTGGAGCGAATCGCTCTGATCTGATCTGAGGAAGTCCAAGATTCTCATTGCTGCACGGCGGAACTCATAGCAAAATGCGTCATTTTGTGGAAAAATATGGTGAAATCAAGAGTTTCGATTTGAACCTTCGGTCGGGCGCAACTCGTCTTTGAGATTAAAAGTTGAACTTTTGTTGCGCTTTAGAGAAAGCTTATCAAACTGACCTATTCGCTCTTACAACGCTATACTTGCGTTTTTAAATGACGTTTCGGTATTTCTTTGCAATTTCAACTAGCAAAATGTCCAGGAATTCGAGAGGGAGTCGGCATTTGTTTTCCCGTAAGGTTCCTTAGCAACGGCAATTGCTGTCGTCGAGAGCCTGAAATGATTGAAACACGATGTTGGAAATGACGATCGGTGTCTTTGAATCAGGGGCTGGGACACATGTATACGAACTTCTGCAGGTATATAAAAAGAAATATTGAGAAAAATTTGGGGAATCAAAAATACACACGCAATCGGACGCAACTCATCTACCAGATTAACGTGCCCGTCACGTACATCAAAAGAGCACTAGAGAAAAAATCACGTTTCCTTATTGTGAGTGGTAAGGAACCAGGACGCTACTAGACACCTTTCTCGGTAAAACCGACACCTAGGCACAAAAAATATGGGTGCTTCAGCTCACAGATTAGATGCACCCGACGGAAGGTTAAAGGAGGTGGAGATTAATTTGTCAATGCTCTGGGGATCATTGGAGTTCATGGAGTGGTATGGTTTTCACCTTGCAACTCGATTATTACTGCAACAAAGTGACTTGAAAATTAATGCGCCTAAAACTGTGTGGATTATTCTTAAAAGGAATTAATTTAATGTATTATGAATTAATTTCGGCATTGTGTATTCATTGAGCATAAGCGAGCATTTAGTAGAATTGTATATCTGAATATCGTATTCTCCTAATTTCCCATAACGTTAACATGTTACCCCACTAGTGGTGTAAAACCGGGTAGTTTGACTTTTTTTATATACATAAAAATCATTGATAAAAAAGGTAATGAAACTGCGACTTTTCTGGAAAGATATATCGTACTCCAATAAACAATGAATATTTTAATAAAATTTGACAAGCTCTCTGTCGAATATTTTAGTTCCAACAGGCCTTCGAACCTTGGCTACCCGGCTTTACCCCTTTTCCCCCATTCATTAGAAATGTAGTAGTAATTATGAAGAGTTGGTTATTTTACTTGCCGAATCAAACTTCCAGAAAGTGCGGTAGTTTGCGGACTGGTTATCATATAAATACCAACATATAAAGGTAATGCAGTTTCATTACCTTTTTTATCAATGATTTTTATGTATATAAAAAAAGTCAAACTACCCGGTTTTACACCACTAGTGGGGTACACATGTTAACGTTATGGGAAATTAGGTAATAACATTATTAAAATACATACAATACTCTTACAATTACCTAATAATAATAATCTATTAATAATTACCTAATAATTAACCTATTAATTTACTTATTATTACCTAACTCTATAATAATTTAATAACGTTTGCTCTGAAAGTGCGGTAGTTTGCGGACTGGAGTGCCACATCCGATGCTGTTTTTTGTCAGCAGAAAACAATTCAGAATTGTAGGATGTTCTCGGTAGCTTACGGTATAACTTTAAAGTGTGGTCGTTCACGAGATCAAATAATTGTAGCCTTTTTTATTCGAGAAAATTAAATCCTCTCATCTGGAAATATTATAGATATGTATTTTAAACCAAATTAATTTATATGCCTCTAAGTTGCTATTCGCTGTGTTTAATTAAATTTTGCGTCATTCTTTGATAGTCATTAATTGACCGAGCAAAGAGAGCTTTCTGCTTCGACTCGACCCTTCAGTATTTCGTCTGTCTATAAATTTGTTTGTTACGCGGTCATGACCAAACGCGTTGTTCGATTTTTTCTCAAATTTGGCATGGAGGTTTCATAAAAAACGACGTATATGTAAAAATGTTTATTTTTTATTCCGTTTTAAAATGGTTACCGTTTTAATGGTTTTTGTGTTTTGGCAAGTCAGTGGTGAGTTTGACTCCATTATAATATTTGAACCATTTTGGTAAAGGCGAGGCATTTAATTGTTATTTTGTTAATATCGATAAAAGCAGACATTTAATTGCAACTTTGTTAATGCTGATAAAAGCAGTCATTCCAATTGTAATTTTGTTAATATAACAGCAAAAATTTAATTGTAATTTTGTAAATACTTATAAAAGCAACGATTTATGTAAATAATTCGCATAATAAAAAGAGAGATAAGATCATAACTCCATGTTGAGAGTTGTTGAGTTTTGTTCCGTCATATCTTGTTTTTCTCTTTCCTTGAAAGTTTGTTTGTTTTTTTTTCCAACGATTCTTGTCAAACGGCTCATGTTATAAAAATTTGTAGACTACCTCCGCTCTCGAGCGTAACATTTTCTACAACTTTTTTCCAGTGCATTTTTGATGTAACTTTATTAATGAATTAATGCATTTCTTTTGTAAATGCAAGGAGTAAAATAATACAAGTGTGGAATATTGTACTTTGATTGGTTTAAGATTGTAAATATATCTCTATAATGTTGCGTGTATATAGGGGCAAAGAACGTACCTCCTGGAGCGACAAATTATGATGTTTTGTGTTCCTGGACACAATATTGTCTTCAAAACGAATGACAACATTGATAAATCTTAAAAAAACTGCGACGAAGAACAGATCTTAGATTTTTTTTTTTGGGGGGAGACGCGAAGTCTGTTGTTCACAGAATTACTAGTAACTTAAGGAAAAAGTAGTTATCTTTCGGCGGTTTTTGAAAATTGTTTGATGCGGTCTGTAATTTTCTAAAAAGCGATCATATTTAATAATTGTTTGTTGCAACTGATATCCCCAATTTAATTAAAGTAGGCAATTTTTTGTATTGTGATATTTTATGTAAACGTATTTTGTACATTAAAAATATTATATACTATCTGAAAACCCGGCGTTGCTCGGGGTCCATATTTTTTCATATGCCGACCTCCTGTTTTTTTCCCCTAAAAATATTGTCACCAACTTTCTCCAACAAAAGTAAATCTTCTTTGAATCTTTTCTTGTTGAATTAAAACTTTCAAATATAGCCCTTTTATCACCTTATAACAGTATGGTTTGAATGAAAATGCGAGAAAATTGAAAAAAAGAACATTTATTTTAAACAATATATAGCTAAATAACCAATACAGTTTGACAATGTACAAATATACTTTTACTGTATAACTTGGTTACTGCGAAGCTTCTAAATAAAATGTTTTATAAAGTAAAAATCACTGAAGAAGAATGCTCTAACAAAAAGAGTACTTTTAACCTCAGTTAGAGGAATAAAAACTAAATATATAAATACCATAAATAAAATCAAACTGAAACTCAAATATGAAATAGCATTTTTGTATTCTTTTTAAACAACGCTGCCATATCAACGTTAATATTCAAAAATCTGTGAAATTTAAACGAAACATCGCGTAGTAACTAAACTAACGTCATTGGATATTTGAGTGCATGTTAAAAGCTACGAAATAAAAAGTGCATGCTACGAAATAACAGCGGAAGTAAGAAGTCTACCTTGACCAAAAAAAAGCAATATTTTCTTAGCTTTGACAGTGGTAAAAACACGTAAATAAAGGATTTGATGAAACAATAAATTAGTTTGAGTTTTATTTTATAACAATAAAAGCATTGTTGTAATTTGAGTTTAAAATGAATTGTGAAACGTTAATTACAGTTAACGAAAAAATTGTACAAAATTAAATTGGTATCATTAAAAAGATAATTTTTTGCTCTTTAAGGTGATGTAAAAATAATTTTCGAACCATAAGTATTTCAGAAGTTATTGGTGAAAAACGTCTAGAAATAGCTTAATTTTCGTTATTTAATTAAATGAATAAAAATCTAATTTGAATTTTAAAATATTTTTTACGGTGTTAGCTCCATAACTGTGCCAAATTTGGTCGTCGTAAGTCCAACGGCGTGGACGTGCATAAAGAACCAGAAAACGAACAAACGCACACACTTTCCTCTTTTATATATGTAAATTTTAAAAATGCGTTTATTTATGTGCACGTTGGCATTCCGTCGAGTGCTACTATTAAATATATTTTTACTTTCTCGCATATGATGTTACATCGTAGCCGCCAATAGCTGTTTGATATTGTTGTTACTAGTACTACTTACAATTTTGCTCTCAAATACTGAAGCGTAAGGACGATAAGCTGAATTTCAGCTTATAAAAGTAAGAAAGTAAGTTAAGGGCAAAAGCCGTAGTGTGCTGCAGTTCTATAATTCCCATACACGGGCTTTTCTGTGTAGAAGTCAAACTTCTTCTTAAATTCTGTGGGAAGAAAAATAAAACTTCACACACCTGGCAGAGATATTATATAAAAAATAGTAGTTAAAATCTAGAAATTGGTACACACTCTTAAAATGGCGTCAAAGTTATTGCAAGCAATGAGGTGCAGCCGTCAGAGTTAACCCTTTGGGTACATTTGACGAGTGAGACTCGTCATCTGCTTGCTTGGGCGAAGTTACGGTGGACGAGTCTGACTGGTCATCTGAATTTAAGAAGAATTATTGGCGCAAGTGGTCCTGCCAAATTATAATATCCGTGTGCGTCCTACAAGTAGCGATGCGCCGCATCGTTTGCGAGCGAAAAATTGGGCACATTTTCCGGAGAATATTCCGGCAACAGAATTAAAGAAACACCCTACAAAACGGTGTCGCGTATGTTATAAACATAAAATAAGAAAAGAAACCACTTGGCAATGCAAACAATGCCAGGTACCTTTGCATTTGCCGACATGTTTTGAAAAATGCCACACGGTGCAAAATTATTAGACTTTAAGTTGGTTCTTGTTCTATATAAATATTTATAGTTTGTTTCATTTATATATTTATTTATATTTTGTAACTAAAATGCTGTTTCAAAAATATATTTATATCACCATTATAAGTATATTCCAAACAAAATGTATTACTTTTACATATTAATCCATATAGCGACAAATTAAATCCGTCTCATGGGCATAAAAATCTTCAAATAATTCAGTACTCAAAGGGTTAAAGATTAACTCCTTCAAGCTTTAAGCAGCCCTCTTGCTTTGGCGATTTGGCACCATTTTAAGAGTGTGTAATAACTTCTAGATTTCAAGCAAAGTATTCTGAGTTCTTCAAATCCCGGATTCCTTTGGCTCCAAATTTTACGAAAGTCATACTATCTCACTAAGTTGGAATTGTGCTGTTTTTTTTTTCAATTCCTACTATTAGTTTGCACTCTCCCTATATATATATATATATATATATATATATATATATATATATATATATGAAAGATCAGGCTTTATAAAAGGAGAAAAGGCAGTCCATTGTCATCAAGGAAAAGACGATATTTGTCCAAATCTTCATTTATTTAGGCATCAGGTTTTATTTTTCATAGGTAAAGCACTTAATTTATTTGTAGCTCCATGACCAGAATTTCAGAAGTTTACGCCCGAGCGGCGCGTTGATGTTGAATGCTTACATGTTGGCGTGAAAAAAGGGCTGAAATGAATGCGCAGAACGCTTAAGTACCCAGAATAGGGAATTCCCCTTGAAACTCGTGATTTGAAAAGAAAGTTGTAGTGCGTTAATTATGTTGAAAGTAGAAGTATTTAAAATGAGGTGTCGTTAAGATTATTTAGGAAAGTTAAAAAATTAAATTATCATATATATATATATATATATATATATATATATATATATATATATATATATATATATATCTTGTTCAAATTTTGCAATCGATTTTTAACTAACTTCCCGATGAGTTGGAGACTTGAAACTTTAAACATAGATCGGAACTAGATGACAATTCGCTTTCTTGTCTGTCTGTCATTTCATATTTTGCATGACGCACGCGCAGTACGTTTTTCATTATATCTCGAAAACTATTGACATTACAGACTTGGTTCTTGGGCATATGGATGGCCTATGGGATCATCGATGCACCTCCATATTTCAGCCATATCTTTGCGCATGCGCAGTACATTTTTCATTATATCTCGAATCACCTAAGTAGGAATTGATTTAATTTTTTTTTTATATTACTTGTTTTAATTTGGTTTTTGATTCAACGCTTCATTCAGTGGTGAGGCGAGCTTTAGCGAGCAGGGGGCAGAACCCCCTAGTTTAAAATAATACAGCGGTTGCCACAATTGCCGACACTTTTTGAAATGTGCACATTTTTTCAAATATTTCCTCGAACTTCGACCATATAAAGAAGAGTTTTTAATTCACAATTTACATTGAAGATTCGGTCACGAGGGCATTTTGGGGACCGACCAGAAATTGATGATGTGGATAAGGGATTTGGGTTCACCCCTTTTCACAGATATCTGATAATGGTTTGCAACTTTCGCCAATTAATTTGTCTGTTTTGCGCAATATTTACATGCATTTGCGTAAAAATCGCTGAAATATTCAGGAAGATATAAAGGTTTCTTTAAAAAATCCCAAATTTTTTCGCATGTTTTTTGCTTATAACTTGCAGCGTTTTCAACCAAATTCTATGAAACTTTCTCAGTATGTGACAATATGCTAGCGTAGCATTGTGTAAAAATTTGAAATAAATACTTTGAATGTTAGAGAAGGTATGAGCATTTGTAGTAAATATTTTGAATATTAGAGAAGGTATGAGCATTTGAAGTAAATATTTTGAATATTAGAGAAGGTATGAGCATTTGAAGTAAATACTTTGAATATTAGAGAAGGTATGAGCATTTGAAGTAAATACTTTGAATATTAGAGAAGGTATGAGCATTTGAAGTAAATGATTTTTTGCTGCACATGCGCTAAAGGTAGCCTAATTTTTCTTTCACAACTTCAGAGCCATACATATAGGGCAACTTATATAAAAATTCCAGTTCAATACCTTAAGATTCAAAAAGATATCTGCATTTTGGTCAGCGCTGTTTTATTTTAAATGCCATCTGCTGCCTCTAGATGGCTTTTACGCACCCATGTTCCTATATGATTTTGGATGCGTATCGCATGCCTGACCTACCCTTTCATTTTTGCCAGATATTTTTGAAACACCCTGCATATGCATAAGCTCAGTGACGGTTCGTGTATTGTGATTATGGACTTACTATAATTTTTAATCATAGACTGTTCATATTTGCACCAGCTACTTTTTTTACCTTTTTAAAATTAATATTGAATCGTATAATACTTCCAGAATAAAATAATTTATTAATTGCATTTTTTACTTCAAGTGAGTTTTAATTTATTCATTTCATTTAAAAAATTAAAAGCAAAATTAAATTTTTCAGGTATTTATTATTTTTTTCGTGTGAACCAATGAAGGTGAGAGGTCTTTGGGAGCACTCAACTCGGGGGCCTTTCGTCTTCCGTTACTAACTGTGACGAATGAGTTTGTGACAGAACAATTAGCAATGCATCTAAATAAAGATATGGGGATAGGGTTTTTTTCCCCTTGCGATCAGATAAGTTTTTTGTGCTAATTACTCAGTAGTATATTGTCATTTAATTATAAGAAAGTTGAAGGGAATTGTCTGTTTTATTACAATCTGTCTTTTGCTATTTGGGGGAAACGGCTGTGATTATTTCTATCAGCTTTCATTGCCTCATTTTTACTTTCTCGTATACGAAGTATATACAAAGAGAAAGTATTGTAATCGTCAAAAAAATTCGAACTCGAGATTTTGACGAATCTCCACTTTTTAGACCTCCCTGAGTCCGAAAAACACAATTTTGGAATTATGTCTGTATGTATGTATGTCTGTGAACACGATAACTCGGAGACTATTAGAGCTACGGGGATGAAATTTGGTATGTGAACTTTACACATAATTTGTAGGCTTCTATCAAATTTTGGACAAAATCCGTCCTCAGGAAGTCTGTCTGTCTGTCCGAGGTCATGCGAACACTATAACACAAAAACTTGAATAGCTAGATGGATAAAATTTTGTACACAGTTTTACCATCATGAATGTAGGTCCGTATAAAATTTTGGACCAAATCCGTCAAAGGGTTGACTGTCTGTCGGTCTGTATAATCGCATACTTGTAAAAATTATATCTCCTAAACCCTTTGGCTTAGATAAATAAAAATTGGTATGATGATTGCTAATATTAATTATAGATCTGTGCTCAAATTTCGTTTCAATCCGTTGGAAAAAAGTTGTTCAAATTGCATATTTGGTTCAAAATGCACATTGCGACTCTGTGTTGGCGAGCGTTTCGCTTATTTTACTCAAGTTAGTATAGTTGGATTTTGACCTTTGCGGTCTACGAAATTGTAGCTTCGGAAATTATGGCAACCCCTGATTCGAAAGTTTGTTCTGACATTCTCCAGATGAAAGGTATGGTGAAATCTTGCGTGATATCAGCAGTAAGATTTCGTAGTCAAAAACGTTAAATAAAGTAACCTCAGCGCGCATAAAAATTGAGAACATACGCAGTTCTTTTTGCAAAATATTAAGTTTCAGGAATTCATGAATTTGATATGTTTAATTGTAAATCACTATTCATAATTTTTTTTCTCAAAATAACCACGCCTTGGGTAAATACCCCAAGAATATTTACCTATCCACTGGGTGTTTACCCACTCCGCATTACTGGTCGTATGCGAGAAAGTTTCGGGGAGGCCACTCCCGCTGGTTTCTTACGTTTTTTTTTATCATTTACACAAATAACATTGAAAAATCTTTCGTGCCTGTAATCAAACTTATTCGAGGAAGTAAAACTAAGAAGCTAATCTGGCGGCGTAGTTTTCCATTTTCACTTTGCAAACGTGACAGTTGTTAAGTTTAAAAACTGGAATGCCAGCAATATAAACCGATTTTTCCGAAATTTGACTTTGTCCTAACTTAATTTGGGAAAAAAGGGGCAAATCGGACAACTAAAATTGGATGGAAGGGGTAGATTTTTCCGTTTGCCGCTAAATTGCCTCAGTGCTGTGACCTGCCAATATTTATCTGGGTATGAAAGAACTATATAAACAGAAGAAAAACTTTTCGCTTGCAAACATTTATTCCTTTTTTAAATACGGATTACTGAGAAATGATAACTATCTAGGCTATTGATGATTAGCGGATCATTCATCCCGACATGATAAGCAGATCTAATTTCAACTTGGACCTCAGCACTCTAGTCCGACAAAGCTCGAACTCACCCGAATGTTTTCAGACAGCTCCCGGTCTCGCAATCAATTCTTCAAATCAGTTCTGACCATTCCGCCATCTTTTCTAATCTAGCAAATTTTCGGAAATTTATAAAGTTCTTTATAAATAAATCATGAACTTTATATTTTAAGGTTTAGAGCGCATTTTCAAACAGAGACCTGTACGACGCGAATGGATTTTTTGGGAGGGAGGGGAGCAGAACAGTGCTGATAATTAGGGATAAAATATTTTTACTTTGAATTCTATATGGAAATATATATATCATTACATTTTTAGTTTCTTTTATACGAATTATATATGGGAAAACCATCGTAATCGTCAAAAAATTAGACTTCGAGGTTTTGATGATTCTCCACATTTTAGACCTCCCGAGTTCGAAGAAAACCATTTCTACAATTATGTCTGTCTGTGTTTATGAGAACTCGATAACACAATGAGTTAAGTGGTTGGAATTTGGCATAAGTTCTTTACACAAAAAGATTTTATCAGATTTTAGACCATGTCAGACTATGGAAAGATTTACTTTTCCTTAACTAATTCTCGATTTTCTTCACTGCGCTCTGAAATTAACCAAAACAAGCTTGAGAGATCTCCCCTAAACTTTCTCGTATACTCCTTAACACATGCGGAGAAAAAATAAGGCATACGGTAGTAAAACGCACCAAGCGTCCCTAACACAGGTGGAGAAAAAATAAGCAAAGCAGCATACCCACGAGTTTCCCTTGGCGTACGCCTAGGCGAAAGGCGGATACTCGCCAATACGCAATATGGCCTTGCGTAAGAGAAAGAAAATTGCAATTTGAACGGCTTTTTTTCAACCGATTGAAACGAAATTTGGGCAGATCTAAATTAATGTTGGCAGACTTCATACCAGTACCTTCAGTCACCAAGAGTACTAAGATTTTCCTTTGGAAACTGCACCAAGGCGAAAGGACAACAATACTAGCAGGAATAAAATGCACCAAGTGATAGCCTATACTCTAATATGGTGTTTTTTGCGTTGTAGTATGGTGAAGAAAACCAAATATGCAATTCGAATGGTTTTTCTTCTACCGATTGAAGCCAAAATTGGATGCAGATCTACAATTAGGGCTAGAAGACCACATACAAATTTTTATTTATATAAGTCATTGCGTTTAGGAGTTGTCATGCTCACATACAGATCGCCAGACAGTCAACCCTTTGAGGGATTTGGTCCAAAATTTGATACGGACCTACATTCCTGATGATGATTTCTCGTATACGAGAAAGTAAAAATGTATATATATTTTTAAAAAAATAAGCTTAAATATAGCAACCTCTCCTGTATCCGCCCACCTCGGTTGTTAAAGAGGTTAACGCACGGCAATGCCATGCCAGATAGCCCGGATTCGATTTCTGGAAAGGGCTTGGGTGTTGTTTGTTAGACAGAAGTCCGCCTTTCCCCTTCAGGTGTCTTTTTACTTTCTCGTATACGAAGTATACAAAGAGAAAGTATTTTAATCGTCAAAACTCGAGATTTTGACGGATCTCCACGTTTTAGACCTCCCCGAGTCCGAAAAACACTATTTTGGAATTATGTCTGTCTGTGAACACGATAACTCGAAAACTATTAGAGCTACGGAGATGAAATTTGGTATGTGGTCTTAAAACATACCTTGTAGGTTTCTATCAAATTTTGGACAAAATCCGTCGACGGGAAGTCTGTCTGTCTGTATGTCCGAAGTCAGGCGAACACTATAACTCAAAAACTTGAATAGCTAGATGGATAAAATTTGGTACACAGTTTTATCGTCACGAATGTAGGTCCGTATAAAATTTTGGGCCAAATCCGTCAAAGGGTTGACTGTCTGTCGGTCTGTATAATTTACCATTGAAACCAATCCGCTATCTTCACGCGCATGCGTACGGAAGCAATCGTCTGTGCTCGTGAATGGAGCGAATTACGTCAGTTTGTCCTTGAGACGGCAAGAGTGAAACCTAGCAGTGTGCGATAGATGCGTTTTAATCGGTACGCATCTCTTTGAATTCTTTACCTAGATATATTTCAATCACTATAATGAAAAACCTTCTGATAGTCATTGGATTCTAGATAACAGTAGGTTCGAATTTTTTTAGCCACGCGGGGGAAGGAGAAACGGCACCTTTTGGGGAAAGTATACGAGAAAGTTTAGGGGAGAACACTCCCGCTGGTTATAAAGAGAAATGTGCAAGGTATCTTATCGTGCTATATCAATGATGCTCTTGCAATTTACTGTCTTCCCGTATCTCCTATCTTTTCGAGATAAGAACGATAGTCCCAAATTTTGCCGCTAGGTGGCTCTATTAATGGCTTCATCGCGTATCATAACCACTGTACTTATGTACCACTTTTATGTTTATAGCTGTCGCCGTTCTGAAAGGGGGGGGGGGGGCCAGATTTTATTAGGTACCCTGTATATGTTTTATATATCCATCAACCACTCTCCAATGATTTAAGGTTTCCAATTGAATTTCATTGAGTCTGGTCGTGTTAAATTATCAGGCACGCACAGGTGGGAAATGCTTATTAATCTTTGGTCTTCAGTCGCCTGTCGCATTTTATGTACAGCCCCTACCTACGAACTCGGTGTCTCTTCATTGGCGGTATTCCAAACTTTCATCGAGAAAGAAATAGGGAGAGTGAAAATAGATAACTTTTGATGTTCGATTTTTGTTTTCATGCGAGAGACGTGGCGTGTTCCGGGAAATCCGAGACCCAATTGATAGTCTGAATGAAACGTTTGTAAACGACTTTCTTCATTCATAACTAATCGTAGTAAACTCTGTTCATTGTCGTAGTGCAGGATTTAAGAGATTTTTTTCATTGAAAGTATGATTTATCCGTGATTTTCTTGCGATAATGCTAAATTCATTAGCTTTTACCCATTTTTTTTAATTGGATGTAACCTTCGTATAACTCTTTTGCCATCAGTTACAGCATAATTTTTGAAATTCTATATGCACTAAAAATTTTTTTTTCTGCCGATGTTTGACGCAAATTATATGCAATTTCGTAACTTTACTAATTGCTGTAATTCAGTCGATTTTTATCTGCGCGGGTATCTCATTTTCTTCCCTCCCTTAATTTTCTAATTTCACTGAAGTGTAATTTACATGAAAATAATATATATGGTTCGTTAGTGAGTTTCACATTCGTTAGAAATTTTAATGTTACATGTAAGGCTAGAGAATTACTACCATGATTTCTTTTGCTCTTTTAAGTATGAGTATATATTTGGAGGATTCGGAGTTACAGCGAACCCAGCCCATGTTTTACTAACACAGCAGTGGTAGTGTAGAAATGTTATATTTTCTGTGAAATAATGATTCAAGTCTACAGTTCAATTTATGTCTGCCAGGCAGCAGGAACAATTACAAGTCTACTGTCAATTTAACCCTTTAAAGGGCCATTTTTTTCTAGTGTTTGTATAATAAAATAATTTTGGGATTGAGATTAATTTAAGATATTCATTTAGCTTATTGAATGGCATTATTTTTTGTTAATTTTATTAATTAATGATTAATTACCAAGGCAAGTTACTTCGCTATGGTTTGTGATAAGAAATTGGAACATCTAGTTTTTGTTTCATCGAAAAATTTAGCGAGAGCTTACGCCAACCTTTAAAATTGTATTTAAACATTGATTAATATAGTGGGAAGTATACTTTCCACGGCCTTAGAAAGTGTTAAATGCAACTAATCAACTTTGAGATATGTTTTCTCTGAAATAAATCCCATGGACTTAGTTTAATTCTTAATCCTCCATTTTTTTTTGCACTACCATTTTTTTTTTTTTTTTTGTCACCTTTACCGTGGAAGTGCATTATATATTGTGCTTTTGTTGTCAGTCAGTGTTTGATAGAGTTAAATCGAAAAGATGATATTTTTGACCTCAACTTAGTCTATATAATTCAATACTTTTCGTCTAAAACTTCTTTTCCTCTATTTTTAACAGAAACCATTCTCGAGAAAAATCAGAAGATTGACATTTTTAGTTTTGGACATTTTATTTGGTTTTAAACGTGGTCGTTCCATTTCAAGATTTTCTCGATATTGATTATTCCCTTTTTATTGTAGCACTGAAAATATTGCGAAATTTCAAAAAATGTCAAAATGTCCTTGGCAATTAGGATAAAATAAATTAGAAGTAAGCGGAATTGCCGATAATCATGACAGAGGAAATAATCTTCATGTTTATCGTACGTACCATATGATGGTACCAGGCAAGATAAATTCATGGCTAATACCAACTTTCTAATAAAGGTTCTGTCAGAGAAAGCAAAATTCCATGCAATAAGAAATTTTGAAAAACTGTTTTCTTTAAATTACATTAGAAATATTTCGTTATTTAAGGCGAACTATTGATAACCACTGGAACTTTTTTTTTTACCAGATCATGTCAAAAACCAAAACTAAAAGCAAATAATTCCATCTCAATTAAGTTAAATCAAAATTTTCTCATTTTTTTGCATGCTTTTGTTTATCTTGGATGGAACTTAGCTTGGACATATTAGATGTGAAGCCTCTGCTGCCCGGCATCCCTTTTTTAGGGTCGTTTCAATTTTTTCAAAAAAAAAACATAAATTTTTCTGGGAGGATTTTTTTATTTGTAATTTTTCATTTGGTTTCTCGACATGTAATATTAGTTTTAAAAATATTATTGGGCATTAACGGGTTAAATAAAAGTGGTTAAAAAAGTAACATTAATAACAAAATATATTATTTTTGCTTCTTTATCTCTCCCCCCCTTTTTTTTTAGTAATTAATCATTTCATTCATTCAGATTTTATATATATATAATATGAAATTCAGAAAATGTAGTCACTTTACTAAAACTCTGAATTTCGAAGCAGTAAAAACTCCTTGATTCTAAGTATTGCGTGTTGAAAAATATCAATGCCTTCTTTGCGATTAATGTTCTTGTGACTGTGTTTAACCCATGCGGAACTTGGCTTCAAGGAATGCTTACATTTCATCGCAGCTGTCCATCTGCGCTTCTTCGAATGCAGGGAAAAAAATACAATGTTACCAGCTGCCACAATAATCGGTTTTTTCCTTTATCAGTACACTTTCGGATTTTTCTTACCGTAACGAATGACAAATAAGGATCTGAAGGCAAGTAATCAGATGTTGATTGATAGTAGTTTGTTTGGAAACATATTAAAAGCCAACGAAGTGTTTATAAATTCTTCTGTATTTTCTTCCATATTTGTCGGCATGAAAAGTATGCAAGGATATTATTTATGACCAGCGATTTGTAGGGAATGCATAACTGATAATGCTTGTGAAAGTTCCAACCATAAGAATGAAATTTGTAGTTATTCGATAAGAAAAGTTTTCATAACCTTCAGTGGTGAATCTTGTCTCTTGTAAAACACACTAAGTGCCATGTGTACATCGAAATTTATGTTATTCCAATCGGCTGAACTTCATGTAAAATGAACAGATTTTCCGAACTTCAACTCGAGAAGCCGAAACTAAGTATTCGGAGAGAGGGAGTCAGGCCCCCCATGGAGTCGAAAATCTGTCCGGCCTAATGCGGACATCTGGTCATTTAATATTGACTCCAAAGATAGCACGAGACGGAAATTAATATTTCAATTCTAAGTATCAATTCAAAGGAATCGCAATACTGAGAATTAGAATGATGCATCAAATAGGGGTGACAATATATTAAGTATAGTAAAAACTGGGAAGGATAATTCTTCAGAAGCTTTTAAAATAGAGCTTTTGTTAATTGGTCTTTAAATAAAGTTTTTTATATAAAGACATAAGGGAGAATGGGGTAAAACCGGGTACACTTGATTCTGGCTTTATTAGTTCTCCTTTCTAGCTGACAGATACTGAATTACTCTCTAGTCAAGAAAAAGGAACAGTCATAGTGGCGTGTTTCAGCTATTGAATTCACTGCTTCTGTGAAGGTTTATTTGTTTTAAACTATGTTACTTACTATACTTTGTTCGCTTGATTTTAAACTATCCTTACTTAAAAATCATTACACTTTTAAAAACCATTTTTAGTCCAGCTTATTATACGTTTACTAAGGATTTATACCCTATCAAACAATTAGGATTTGCTCCAATAATTGCGCTGTTCTATTTCGTTTTCTATAACCTCTGCACTTGTGGTAAAACCGGGTACTCCCAAGTGGCGTAAGACCGGGACAGTCAGTGTTGATGATACCTCCGATTAAGACGATAAAAACACATCAGACGTTCATTGTTTATATTTTAATGATAAATTTTCTAATTTAAATAAATTAGAAAATTTACCATTTACAAAATTCACATATAAAGCAGTTGTTTTGTAACTAATATTTCTTAAATTGTCTTATGAAATAAAAACGATCGCAACTTTTTCACTGAAAATCGTATTTTCCTAATTTCCCATAACGTTAACATGTGTACAAAACCAGGTAATTTGACTTTTTTATATAAAAATCATTGATGGAAAAAATAATGAAACTGTGACTTTTCTGTAAAGATATATTGTACTCCGATAAACAAAGAATATTTTAATAAAATTTGACAAGCTCTATGTCGAATATTTTAGTTCCAGCGGGCCTTCGAACCTTAGCTATCCGGTTTTACTCCACTTTCCCCCTCCCCACACACTTGTAAGGAAAAAATGAGACATTTATAGCGACTCCGATAATTGAGGCACTTGCTTTTTAAATGAAAATTCAAGTTTAGAATGAAAACAGAACATTAAATGAGGGAAACAATTAAGCCTTTTAAGTAGATATGTTTAAGACATTTATTATTCATTATTCCTGATGCACAATAATAAAAAAAAATGTTAAATTACATATGAATACTGTTACGAACATGGAAACTCACTTCCCAGCAATAGTTGGCAAGAGATTTCTACAGGGGTGTTTATGGGAATGACCGGGGAAATGGAGCCATCGACGCCCGATCTTGGCGACGAAATGTGGGATCTCAAAACTACTGGAATTTTCTTGATATCTCTATTAGGGGCTGAGATCCTGATTTATCCTGATGATTCTATGAGATGTCACGGCCTGACGGGGAGACTATAAAAGGACCGTGCTCAGATCGAAGAATAGTTTGTGTGTGTTGATCGACTGGGATCGCTTTTGGAGTGCGAACGTCTTTGGAATCTCTCTTTGGAGTTTTATCCTCTGTGCGAGCTAGTAAGCTGTTAGACGCCGAGCGGTATTGAAAGTGCTGTTGCTGTTTTTATTAGTGATTTGCTGTCAGTTTGTGTTGCTAATCTGTGCAAGTGCTGTTTTTCCTGTTACCTGCGATTCGTGTTTTCCGGTATATTCGAGAATCTTATATATTAAAATTTGAACGTCAACAGACGTATGTATGTATGTCCTTCTATCTTCTCACGAACCACTGAATCCTGAAACTAGCCGTAAGTACCAAAAGATGGAAAATAATCCTACATTTCGACTATTTAAATTCCGAAATTGTAATTAGTTAAAAAGATATTAAAAACGTCAAAATGAATGAATTGACGTGCTGCCATCTATTGGCAGAATGGTGAATTCATTCACGGCGGATTCTGTTTTTTTTTTTTTTTTCCATTATTATTCAAATACGGGCAAGACGAAAATATATGTTTCTGGTGTTTAATTTATCAGTTTGGTGTACTATTAAATCGTTTATCGTTTCTGTTTTTTATTTCGTTTTATTTTTTCTTTTGTAAAACAAATATCATGCTAATCTGTTTTAATTTATAAGCATAAGAATTCTCGCGTTTTCATTCAAACCAAACTGCTTTAAGGTAGTAAAAAGTCTAGAACTGAAAGTTTTAATCCAACAAGAGAGGATTCAAAACAGATTACGTTTGTAGGGCTAGCTTAGTGGCAATATTTGTAGGGAAAAAAAACAGAGGCGGGCATATGAAAAAATGTGGATTCCGAGAAACGCTGGGTCATTAACTATAAGGTAATTAAAAGGTTGGATTTAAAAATTTTAATTAAACAATATAGAATTCAAAGGATTTTTTACGTTTTTTTTTTGGGGGGGGGCGTAACGTTTACGTTAGAAACAATATGTGTAAAAAAAAAATAAATAAACCGGAGGCGGGCATATGAAAATTAGTAATAAAACGACTAGATTTGAAAGAATATTTACATTTGTTGGGGAAAGTAAGTGACAATATTTGTTGAAAAAAAAGCGGAGCCGGGCATATGAAAAAATATGGATCCCAAGGCCTCACGTGATCTCACTTCTCTCTGCCCGGGAATATCCCATTATTCAAGATTGCCCTCGCAACGCCGGGCCATGCAGCTAGTAAAGTGTTATTTTCCGTTACCTGCTTGTTGTACTGACACCGAACAATTTTCGTAGCAATACTGACTTATAAAGAAAATCATGAAAAATTTGGCCTCACAAAATTGAGAGTGCAGACATGTGTTTTCTTGTATAAAAATAAATAAACAAGGAATTAACATTTAATAGCTTATCCTTTTTCTTTAATGACTTCTAATCGACGTGGTACAGAATCCAAAAGATTTCTGGTTGTTTCAGCAGAAGTTTTCTTCCATTCTTCTAGCAATACATGTTTTAAAGTATCTATATTAGTGATCTGATACTTTTGCACAGATTTTTCAAGGTGGGACCAGAAATCCTCAATAACATTAAGGTCAGGGGTTTGAGGGGATGTTTTAAGCTGGTTTCGGCAATGATGCAGTAGCCATTCTTTTACTACGAATGCTGTATGTTTGTGGTCACTATCTTACTGAAGTGTGAAATTTGATACTAGTTCCAATTTAGTAGCACTATCTTTTAAATTATTTTTCAGCATATTAAGGTATACCATTTTGTTAATGATTCCATCAATAAACACAAGCTTCCCCCACTCCCGGTGCTGCCATACACCCCCAAATCATCACTATTACTTACTTTTTTTTAAATAAGTTTAGTGGTAATTTTATAAATGGATTTAGAAAGTGTACTCTCAATTTTGTAACTCTATACTGGATTTTTTTTTTCAGATCGATTATTTGTTTCAACCGATTTTTATTTCTAAATATTTTTATGAAGTTTATAAGAAAAGTGCATGCTTTTTAGTGACACAAAAGTAGGTAAACGTACACCTTAATTTCTACTCTTTAATGACTAAAGTTTAAAACGGAATTGAGTGTACTTTCAATTTTGGGAGTCACTGTAATTCAAGTATAGGCAAATCCAGGACAAAGGGTTAAAATTCGGGATTGACCTGGCTAATCCTGGACATTTGATCACTTTACCCTGTGATAGTTTTCGCCATATCTGACAGTTGAAAATAAAGGAGTATCATTGATTCACCTATTGCTAGTATGTGAACACAGTCTTTCAAAGACCAGATAAACGTCTAAGTTTATATGGGTACCAAAAAGCAACAATATTGTTAAAATCTTTTTCAGTTTGTAAATGAAGCTGAAACTTTTTTAATGAAATAAAAAAGTAATTCTAATGTATATTTATACCTTCTTTAACAAACTTCTTTTCATGATTTGCAAAAAATTTGTAGCTTTGAAAGTAATAGTTTATGAAAAAATGTTTTATAAAATATGTTGAATTCTGAATCGTTTTCATTTCTTGTTTCAGAAAGAACTGGCAAATACTAGGGAAGAATTATGCGAAGCTCAAGCTGCCAGAATGGCTCTGCAGAAAGAGTTGCAGCATTTGCTGCTTCAGCTGCATTCTGCTCAGCTGCAAGTGTCTGCACAAATGGGACATGCAGAAGATTCTGAAGCCATCCAACAGAAACTGGTATGTTTTTAACTGATATAACACTCCATTCTAATTAAAATAATTTAATTTACAGTAGGTGGCTAGAAGTCATATTTTCGCAATAATATGTGGCATGACTATGCAACCAGAGGAAAAACCTCTGTCTGCCACAGTCCTAAGTCTCGAGTGGGACCCGCATGCAGGTGCGGGAGGCCCGTATTTCAGTACTTTGCCCTTCTCCATTACGCAACTTCTTGTCACATGATGTTATCTTATCATTTTACAAAACCAAGTGCAGAAAATACTCTACTTTGGTGGAAAAACTTGATTTTAAATAAACTATCAAGAATAAAAATATCTAAACTCATATCTTTCCTCATTGAAAATGAGAACCTCATAAAACAGCCACCGGACGCAACCAGTTCATCCGTCTCTGACCCAGGTTTCTCTCCTTCACCAAGACATCAGACATTTGGACTAAGACCCTCTAGAGGTTCAATACCTTGAACCCTAATCAGACCTCCTATAAGTATGTAGATGCAGTGAACTTTTAGGACCTGTCTTAAAATGATTTTTGCTTCGCGAGTCTTCTATTCATATATAAACACACACTTTTGGTTGTTTTTATAATTTTCACATGTATTTTGAAAATGTTAAACCATTTTTTGTTCAATAAAGTTTCTACGTACACTCATCCAAACTGCAAACCGGAGATTTTTATCTCTGGAGTCGGGGGTGTGTCATAGTGTAAAGTAAAGTACTTTGCCCTGGGGCACAGACCGGCTGTTTGCCACCCTGTGTATTAAACATGCTTATTGAGATTTTATTATATGAATTAACCTTATAGCCTTTGATTGCATGTGTACAGATAAAATCTGTGTAATGATATTGATCTTAGTCTTGTATATGATGCATATTGACACAAGACAAACTTTAATGGCATGCATTTTACTAATATTTTTATCTCTCTTTTTAAAAAAACAGGAAAATGAAATGGAGAATTACAGATCTAATATCTACAGAGACACTCTTACAGAATCTCAAATTTATCAGCTGAAAAGAGAGAGTGAGCTTCTCAGACAGTGCAATGTGGCTCTGCAAAGTGAAGTGTTTGGCTCCAGGCTGGCTGCAAAGTACCTGGATAAAGAATTGGCTGGAAGGTTCGAGATATTTGCATTCGTGAAATGTCTGTAATATTTGTAAACATTTTGGAAAAATTATAATTATTTGTCTGTGTCTTTATTTATCAATTTATGTCAAATCTAAAATATAGTGCCTTTAAATTCACTATGTAACAACTTAGTCTTGATGGGAGGATATAATACACACATCACTTAATTTAATGCTTCAAATCTTCTCAGTTTTCTGAGTAGTGTCAACCAAGGTGGTGAGATGAGCTAAATCAGTTGGAGGCAGAAGTGAATTTGACTTGCAGTCCTTATATTCAAGATTCTAACTGATCTTTGATTCTTCAAAATCTTTTCTTTCCTTCTCATCGAGGCCGCGGTGGCCTAGTGGTAAGGTCTCAACCTTCGGGCCGGAGGGTTCCAGGTTCGAGACCCGATTCCACTGAAGATCCGCCGTGTGTGGGGCCTGTTGCACGCAAAATCATACGTAGTGGCCAAACGTCCTCCCGTTGGTGTGGCGTGGAAGTTTGGAGAGTAGTGTGCCAGCTCAGGTGTCATCCTCGTCATCTGACTGTGGTTCAAAATTATGAGGTCCGCCCCAAAATAGCCCTCGTGTTGCTTCGAAAAAACGGGACGTTAATATAGCTAAACTAAACTAACCTTTCCTTCTCATCTCCATTATTTCAAAATGTTTTTGCTTGTGTGTCTTATGTTAATCTAGAAGTTCAACATGTTTTTGTGAAGCTGGTTTTAATATATGTTATGTGTATTTGTGACTTTTCATTGTGACATTTCATTGTGTCTTTTTGAGTTTTAAGTGTTTTCTGTATTTGGAAAAAGTATTAAAAATCCAGCTAAAGAAACTAAGCACCTTAAAAATTGGTTTTGAATTAAACTACTGCACGACAAATGAATAATTTCTACTTCTTTCTTTTGCCAGTTTTCGCTGCGGATGTTCAGTTTTAAAATTAAGAGACAAATTAAACAATAGTAATCGAATGTCATTTCCAGAGTTCCTTTTTATGTAATATATCATCACTTCCACACCTAATTTTGAGCTGCCTTTTTAATTAAATTAAGTTGCTTAAAAATGTTTATTTGAAGAAAAGACTATTCCAAAAATGAATTCTGCACATTAATATTAAGATTTTAAGTTAGAAAAGAAGTGCATTCGAAAGTTAAATTTTTGAATTATTAAGAATTTATGGGCCTTATTTTTATGTTTGCAAATGTATATATATATTCCTTAAGCATTCTACTGCTTTTAACTTTTCATCCTGGAGGAAGTAGGTATTAAAATTCCTTTAATTAATGATAGTTAACAGTATCTAAATTTGACCAGATTAATTTTATTGAAACAGCATCAAACAGTTTTAAAATACTAGAAAGAACATATTGTTCTAATGAAAGATGGTTGTCTTGTAAAAATGCATGTGACAATGCAACAAACAAAGAAGTATCATTTCATATGGTTGCTAACAAGCCATATCTGTCTGATCACCACAGTTATATTTCTTTAAATGGTATTTCTGTTTTCCAACCTCCTTGGAATTAAAAAAAGGTGGTTGTTAAAAACTCTTGTGACCAAGCAACTGCCTTCCTAGAAATCACAATCTTTCCATGTAGCTTTTTCAATTTTTGTGTTGACCATTTCTCTCTGCAGTTGTTGATTGGTTAACAAATATAATTTGTTCACAGATGATGTCTGTTACCCAAACTGTTCATTTGCTGAAATTGGTTTTTGTAAGAGTAATGTATAAGAGTTTTGTATAAGAAATAAATTATCTTTTTTTTTTTTTTTTGAGACCTAAAAGTGAATTAAAATTAGATAATTTCTTGCTGTGTTTGTTTATAAGTATCAAGGGTGAAACAAACCTCTATCTTGGTTTTTATTGTTAACATAGTTCTTTACTCTCCAATCTTTTTAAGGTCCATAATATTATCAGTTTTATTATTGCTGTAATTATTATTAAAAATTCTGGAAAACTTTTGCAGATATTCATCTACTTCGTACACAAGAAGGTTATATATCAGTAGTCAAATTATCATTCCAGAAATTGTTCCTAGATATATTTAGAAGTTCACACTTATCGCCTTCGATTTCCATTCTCAACTGTTCCCCTAACGAGTTTGCTGAATTTCCTGGCAGCCTTTAGATTTCCCGCTTTCATCTGTTCATCTCTAACAAGGGGAGGGCACGACTTGAAGAATTCAGTTTGGGATGAGACTTGGTATATTAATAGTTTACCTTTAGGGTGTTCATCCATTAAAATGCTAAAGCTCAATGGCCAGCCAATTGGAGAAAATGGCCCTCAAACTTTTGGCATAGCTTATATACCAGTAAGATGTCACCGCTGTTGAAGCGCAAATAGCATGGTCAGTATAGTACTAGCATTCTAATCTTTTGCCCAGGGTTTCGATCCCGCCTCTATTTTCTTTTTTGAAAATATTTTTTTAAATTAAGATTTAATTAAATTAAAAATTTATGAACATATTTTATTAAAATATTAAGAATTTTTAAGCATTAAATATTTTTTTTATTCATATGATATATGAATCATAGTCATAATTTAATTTTTAAACAGTTCTTAAAATATTCTTTTATGTCTCATGTTTTATGAGATGTTCTTGTATGCAAATAAAAATTAATAAATGTCAAAAAATTTCAAGAATTTTCAAAGGAAAATAATCTTTACGGAATTCCTTTATGGTGAGAGCACTATTAGAATTATCTAATGAGAGCAACTATTATTAGTTATTCTTTAGCACCATTAAATTTGCTTTTATAATTAAATTAATAATTTATAAATATTTAATTTAAAATATTAATCATTTGATTGAAAAATAACTGTTTATTTATATGATCCTTGAATTACAGTTGTAATTTAATTTTAAATAATTATAAATACCTTCTTTCTCAACCAAAACCTGTTCCATAAGGCTAGATATGAATTTTGTAATTACTTTAATGGAATCATTCAAAAATTTTAATGACATATAATGATAATAGTAATTATACTTATTATTTAACATCATTAAAGTTGTTTTTATGATTATTTAACTGTTTTAAAATTAAATTATGACTATGATTCATATATCATATGAATAAAAAATTATTTAATGCTTAATAATATTTAAATAAAATATGTTCATAAATTTTTGGTTTATTTAAATATTAATTTGAAAAAATATTTTCAAAAAAGAAAATGGAGGTGGGATCGAACCCTGGGCAAAAGGTTAGCATGCTAGTACTATACTGACCATGCTATTCGTGCTTCAACAGCTGTGACAACTTACTAGTATATAAGCTACGCCAAAAGTTTGAAGGCAATTTTCTCCCAATAGGCTGGTCATTGCACTTTAGCATTTTAATGAATGAACACCCTAAAGGTATACTATTAATATACCAAGTCTCATCCCAAACTGAATTTCACATGTAGCATTGCTTCTTCTTGTTTCTGTCCTGTTAGGTACAGACTTTTCATTAACAAATCATTCACTTTGTATTATTCTGAAGAATGTTTTTCTTGCATCGATTTCTTTCAGAATTCAGTTACTTATCTATCCTTATTCATTGGGGTGAGATTAAGTCACCACATAAGAAATAATGTTTGGTTCATGGTTGTTTTTCTTTAAATGAGGAGATTCAAGTAAATTACTTGAAAAAAATTACCGTTTCATTTGGAGACGATGCTAAAAATAGCAAGAAAAAGCTTCTAATGACATACATTAAAAGTTTTTACACTTTCAATGAATCAAATTTCACATCATCAATATACTTTTTAATTTTTCTAAATTGTGTAGTTTCAGGTTGGAAAATAAATTTTAAAATGAATTGTTTAACTAACTTTGTGCATTTTCTGTGTGTAAAGTATATTGTTTTTTTTTTTTTTTTTTCTCTCGAAATAGAATTCAACAGATTCAGTTGCTAGGAAGGGATTTGAAATGTAGTGATCACAATCGTTTGTGGGAGCAGCTAGAAGCAGAAATCCACCTACATCGTCATAAGACTGTGATACGAGCATGCAGAGCGCAGAAAGGTTTAGATTCAAAGCTGCTCTATCCACCTGGTCATGTAAGCTCTTTTTCTCTGTTTCATATATTGCACAGTGTCGCTACAAATATTTGTAAATATATGTTCATGTAAATACACTCAGACCTCAATACCATCTCAGTCCTTGAAGCATAATGTAGCACTGTCGGAACAATTATTTGTGCGTATTATTGAGATAATATTACCATATTGAGATAATTTGTATTCTTCTCGTTGATAATTTTTTACACTACAAACTTATCGTTGTCTTCCTTTTAAATTTTTCAGAGGGAAAAAAATTTATTTATTACCATTCTCTGATGGATTGTAGACCTAAAAGTGAACTTAATTTCAACTGATAGATTGATTTTATAAACGAATAATAGTGGGTTTTTTGGGGTTGAAAAAGCATTAATTTCACTTTATCATCTAACTTCTTTGTTATCTGCTATTTATAATGCAGTATCAAAATATTTTGAGAAAGGAAGTAATGCTGTGCAGTAAAAAAGGAAAAAAAAGGATCGCTTAACAATAAATTTAAGAACAGAAAATCCAAATAGCATTGCATTGTAACAATGGGTCAGCATCTACAAAACAGTGATATTTCTTGCATTATTAATAATGAAACTTTAAAATTAATTATTCGTTTTCTTTTATTGAAGCCTTTAAATTGATTAGTATTTGAAATTGTTGTGTATATAGTCAATTGCCTCTCTGATTTTTTTTTTCTTTGTACTTTGCATTCAGGACTTTAACATGCTAAGAAAAAAACAAGGTGTTGGTGAAATTCGTGTGGTTGAGTTAGAGAAAAAAGAAAATGAGGGCTTAGGTATTTCTATTACAGTAAGTTCAAAATTTCTTTTTAACTTGTAGAATAATTATTTGTTCATATATGCATGTATATAAGTAAGTGAACTGCGAATTTGCTGAATTTTACTTCCAGCTTTTTCCTTTTGTGCATGTATTATATATTGTTATTTTTATGCAAATCATTGGTTTCATTTTCAAGAAAGTTTCAGTGTTAAAATTATAATTTAAAAAAAGGAATAAAAATTCTACCATGTATCCTGTATTAAATATTTGTGAAACTTTTATATCCTCTTCATGTATTTTTCCAGTTTCGTAGATGCTTTTTAATTAAACGTTGTTGAAGGTGTATGATTATAACTTTTACTAGTAAAAAAAAAATGTTTTACAATAATATGCAGTGCTTACCTTTCTTTTTAAAATCTAAAGTGAACCTTATCATGTTTAAAATTACTTCATCCAAATAAACTAGCAAAAGTGGCATCCCTTAAACTTTCTCGTATACTCATTTCTCAAAAACTCTCTTATAGCGTGTCAGTTCCCTGCACCCTCGCTCAGGTAAAAATTTCGAATCTGCTGTATTCCCAGAACACATTAAGTTTCTCCAGGACACATAAAAACAACAAAACAAACGAAAATAAAATAATATGAGCAGGATCAGAATTCACCAAAAGGGCAGAACAAAGCACCAAGCAGGAGTCATTAAGACTTTTGTCATGAAGCTGCTGAATATCATGCACAGAGATTACTTCCAGTATGCATGTGCATGGAGATAGTGGATTCATTTCAAAAGTAAAAAAAATTGGAAATGCAATTTGAGCACCTCTTTTTTAACCGATTGAGATGAAAATTGGGCAAAGATCTATAATTAATGTTAGCATCCGTGATACCAAGTTTTATTTATCTAAGCCAAAGGGCTTATGAGATATAATTTTTACAGGTATGCGATTATACAGACTGACAGACAGTCCACCCTTTGACGCATTTGGCCCAAAATTTTATTATGGACCTACATTCCTGATTATAAAACTGTGTACCAAATTTTATTTATCTAGCTATTCAAGTTTTTAAGTTATCGTGTTCACAGGCAGACATAATCCCAAAATTGTGTTTTTCGAACTCGGGGAGGTCTGAAACGTGGAGATTCATCAAAATCTCGAGTTCGAATTTGACAATTACAATAATTTCTCTTTGTATACGAGAAAGTAAAAAGTAGATAAATTTCTGTACAAATGTTTTGATTTCTTATAATTCTAAAACATTAAGGGAGAGAAAGAAAGACAAAGTAGAAGTAATTGGAAATTTGTATTTTGCTTTTAGAGCTTTCAAAAATTTTAAAGAACAGGTAGTCTTATGAAGAAATCAGTTGATATTCATTTTACAGTGTTTGTAAATGTGTCAGATATTAAACATTTTAACTCTGTTAGGCATCTGATTTCTCAGTTTGCTTGGGTATATTTTGTGTTCCGTCTTAAAATCAGTTGGCAACAGTTTCACACACTTTTGTTATAATATTAGCACTTTTTGATATTTTGTAGAAATAAAATGATATCTTCATAGATCATCGAGAAGTGGGAATTAACAAAGTTTTTGCTTCAATCATTCATCACCAAAGGTCAAATACACACTTCTGATCCCTCAGATTGCTTCCACAAAAGTTGCAAGTTTTTTTTTTTTTTTCCTTCTCTTTTATATACATGTTTTAAGTTGTATACTATTTTGATTGTTTTGTTCAAAATCGATTTAATATGGTGGGAAAAAAATAACAGTAACTCTAAAATAGGTGAGAATAATGCTATCACATATTTTTTCTTGTTTCACAATGGCCTCTAAGAAGCACAATCTCTGCAAGGAGAATGCTTTGCAAGAAATCTGAGGGATGCCTTTGCAACATTGTGGAAATAAAATATTGTGTACAAAAATAAATATATTTTAGATATTCAACTATAGAAATGAAAGGAATAGACATTGTAGATAAAATAAAGACCATATGATCTGAGCAGTGGCATAGCTGCAAGTTTTGCCATCTAGGACGAACTAGCAACATGCTGTCGTTCCTTGACAACTTACGTAGGACGCATAAGTCTCAAAATAAAAAATAAATTCGAGGAAAAAATATTTTATTAGTAATGTAATTCATTGTTTGACGCCTCAATCTCTGCATATAGGTTGTGAAATCGCACATCCACCACCAGTCTTTCTTTCACATATCGGCAATTTATCAACAAAGGGTAAAAAATATGAATTAATTGCATTAATTATTATTCAGGGTGGCGACAGAACTGGGAAATCAGGGAAAAGTCAGGGAATTTTATCAATCTGGAAAAATCAGGGAAATTCGTAAAAATATCTAAAAATCAGGGAAAATTAATAGTTACTTGAGTTTTTATCTATAAATTAGTATCTTATGTCTAGCATTATTTGTAATAATAAATGGAATTAAAAAAACTTATATTAATTTATAAAAGCATAAGTTTTTTATTAGAGCAATTAATTTCTTATGATTTGTTAAGGAATAAAGATTTGAATTACTATTTTGGCAGTTTCTCTTGTTTAAATCTTTGTTAAAATATATATTATTAGGTGCGTATAATTATACTATTTTTATATTTATGCTCCAATGTGTTATTCTGGTACTCATGCAAAGAACACTAATTAGTTATTGAAATGTTTAAAGTTTTGAGCAAAGATCATAATAATTTTTACTGTTAACATAATTTAATTTGTGTTGCAAAGAGTAGTTTTAATGTTTCTTAGAATTCTTATGCAGTTTTAGAAGCAAAGTATTTTGTTAAAAATTCCAGTATTTTTTGCATATAAGAAATGTAATACACTGTTTTAATAGATTTTTTTAGGATGTTCATTCCATTTTTTTAAAATTATATTTCATAAAAAATTTAATTTTTTTCATATTAAATAACTGGTAAAAGTGTTCTTAATAATGTAGATTGTACACGTACAGTGATTCTGAGTAGGAAGAAAGCCAGGGAACTAATATATAATTAGTAGCCGTAGTCAGGGAAATCGGGGAAAAGTCAGGGAAATTTTTTTCACAGTTTCTGTAGCCACCCTGTTATTTTTTTATGTTCACAATGATTGAGATAGTACCACTGCTCTTCTTAGTGATAAAATTTTTTTCCTGCATGTCTGATTTTGCTACCCCTTTCAAAGTGCCACCCAGGGTGCCCCTCCCTTTTAGCTGTGCTGAGAGATTGCCACACCTAGTATGAGACATATAATAGCCATACCTGTGAAGGGTTAAATGGAATTTTAATAATTGTTTTTGAATTACAAAATAATTTGACTTCAAAGCCTAGAACAGATGAAGGAAAAACTTCACAAAACTTATTTTAGTTCACATCAACCCTTTTTTTTTTCTTTGGCATTCATTAAATACTAAAATTTTGCATATTTATATATTCCCCTTGTAGGGAGGAAGGGAGCATGCTGTGCCAATAGTTATATCAGAAATCCATCCTCATCTGCCTGCCTGGAGAAGTGGAAAACTCTTCATAGGTGATGCAATATTATCTGTGAATGGGATAGATTTGAGAAACATGCGTCACATGGAGGCAGCTCAAGTTCTTTCTAATCAGGTAAGCTCTCAAATGTTATCTTTGTTAACTTGCATGTGATAAATTATTTTTTGAAGTAGTGCGATAGTAATGCAGTACAACCCGTGTAAGTAGTACAGCCTGTTATTAAAGTCTTTCATGTTTAGTCTAAAAAGTCTCAAATCGTAGTCATTGACTAGGCTGATATAAAAACAAACACTTTTATTAAAATAACATCATAGTCAACTCGACTAAAAGTTAAATCAAAGTCTTTTAACAGATCAATATTCAAAGTTAAGCATTTGCAACATTCAACTTACTCTAAATTCCAATCCTATTAAATTTGGACGTCTGCCTAAAAGTGAATGCCTAGTAATACACGCGTAGCGTATAGCTCAGATATGAAAAATCCTAAAAAAGTCATCAGTCAGCCATCCAGCTAGTTAAAGTCAGCCATCCAGCTACTTAAGGTCAGCCATCCAGCTAGTTAGCCTGTGAAAAATGGAAGAGAGACGCAAAGTAGCTAAGAAGGTAGGCAAGTAAGTGATTGCCGAGATGCATTGTGTTGGCTTCTACTTATTTAAACATGAAAGAGGCAACATGAACTTGTTTGACGTATCAAATAATAAACTGTGAATACTCCATTTAAAACGATTTATTTATTTCTTTTCTAGAGGAATCTATTTGCAACGGAAAAATCAACAAAATTCTAAAAACTACATTTTTCTACTGTTGCCACAAAAAATATAATGTGATGAACAAACTTAAATATGATAATAAATAAATGCTTTAAATAAAAAAGAAAACGATATTTACAAACAAATATTAAATGCTGTGTGAGCTATAGTTCAGCCACTACAGCTTGAACAGAAAACTTGCTTTTATAGCGAGACCTTATTTACATAATCCTGAAAGCTAATCGATGTTGTTGCAAATGCTTAGTGGTTAGAAGTAGTGAGAACCAATCTAAAAAAATTTCTGGGTTCGAAAAAGTTCAGACCTCGATTTAAGATCAAGTTTCCTAACACAGCCTGGGTGAAGCAGTTCAACCCCGGTTAACCAAACTAAAGGGAGGGAAACCCCCCTTTAACGTTTCGGGTAACGATTTTTTCGTTTAAGCCATGAACATACATTACTCTTTTCTATCTAATTACATTATATAATTCTGAAATGTTTTGAGTGCAAAACAAATTCAAAACTCTCTTTGTAAGCTGCATTCAGGTTCTTTATTAAATTATTCCTCTGTCCTCTCCACTTATTCCTCCGTTGGGAATAATATTCACACCGGCAAGTTCTGGCACGATGCACTTGACAGGCACATGTAACTAATATTGTAATTAATATTGTTAATAAGCATTAATTTTAATTTTAGTATTCTAAAATTAATCTCTGACCTTCTTGGGGAGGCTTAAAAGAAAAAAGTGGGGACATCGTTACTAAAAAGTCTCGCCTTTGCAATCATTTCCATGTAGTATGGTACGTGTTTTTGGAATTTGCAATTTCAGAGGCATTTTGGATAACCTGAGTTTGGTTAACCAGGGTTTTACTGTATATGTATTCCCAATATTATCATAAGTTTGTATTTTAATCCTTTTTGTCAACATAAATTCATCCTGTTCTTCCAATTAGAGTTGTGAATAATATTCGTCAATAGTAGTAGAATTTACAACTGTGATCCAATCATAAATTAATTTTCTGATATTGTCTGTCAACATAATTTCATCCTATCCTGGGAAACAATTTATTATTATATATTTTCAATAGTAGAGTTTGTGTTCCTGCGTCAGTCATATATTAGTATTTTGAGCCTGTTTGTCATTGTAAATTTATATGATTCTTGGAATGAGAGTTTTGAATAATATTTTCACATGATTTAGAAAGTCATGAATTTGTCTCTTACACTCTAAATAAATACTATTAAATCTGTAAGCTTGCTCTCTTTTCTTCTGGTTTCTTTCCAGTGAGAGAATGCAAAATTTGTTAGATGTCTAATAAAGTACACAGAATGATATAAATCCCAAAATTATCAATAATTGTTAGTAATTTATTTTTCTCCTAATAAATACTCGTAAGAATGAATTTTTTAAAGATGTGTTTGTTGAAGGCTAATTTCAAACATTATTTTTTTTATAACTTTTAATTTATAAGTATGTTAAATCTGCAATAGTTCTTTATTTCTCTGTATTCTAAATATTATATTGCGAGATTGATGTGAAGTATTCAAGTTATAATAATCTGGCTAGTTGAAATACAATTTATTTAATAAACATTTTCCGATAAAAGTATTTGTTAAGTAAAAATACATAATTTTTTTTATTTTGTTTGATTACATTTCATACTGCAGAATTTTACTAAATGCAGAATTACTGAATTTATTAAATGCAGATTTTTTTTTAAATGTATGCAATATCCTTCATAAAATTTTATCGCCATCCAACTATAGTCAGAATGAATAATAGTATTCTGATATTTCAAGAAAACTTACCTGTTTTCAAAATCTTTATTTTTCCATTGAATATGTCCTTGCTTGTTTTGTGCTCTGTTCTATTACATAATTGATGTTCTATGCTTATATTTGCTTGTTAAAAAAATAAATAAAAGCTTGTATTTATTGCAGTTTGTATTAACTGTATAAGTTAACTAAATGCATTACTAAAATCCAAATAATTTTGCATAGCAAGGACAAATTACATTAGAAGTTGTATTTGTGTCTCCAGATGAGGAATGGAATGATGAACCAGAAAATGGTGATTTTCAATTTAAGTAAGAATTGTTATTATTTTTTAAAAATAATTAACTTTAATAATTATGCTTTCTTACACAAATAATTCAAATATATTGTATTTATTTTATAGGATTTCATGATGATTTATCTGTTTCATAATTTTACACAAAACTATTAGTTTGCTAACTAAAATATGATATGTGTTTGTGTGTTAACACTAATGTTGCTCATTGTAACAGATATTCTGTTTTATTGAAAGATAAGCAGAAATCGGTAATGATACAGCCAGCTTGTTACTTATGATAAACCTCATTTTTGACTGCTGGTGAAGCTAAATTCAAAGCTATAGGTATGAAATATTATAATGTATAGAGGGAATGCTGCAAATATATTGAAATTAATTATGCAGTTTTCAGTTTTGTTGTGTTCTAAATTAGTCACATTTGGAAGATTATCAAACTGAATGTGTTGTGTTGCAAAAAACATTAATACTGGAATGAGTCTGGCTGAACCAAGCTTTATCACAAATTTGGGTCAGTTTCCCTTGAGAATTCTCCAAGAAAAATACTTATGCCATTTTTATTTAAAGAAATAATGGTCTTTTCATTATATGGTCCTTATCTTTTCTTGATGTAGGAGCAGTTAATCGCTCATGTGATCATCAAATCTTCCGCATTCCTTAGGCTGGGCAGAAGTATGCAAGTTTATGGTTATCTTTGCTTGACAGCTTTTTTCAAATGCAAAAGATCAGATTTAAGAAAACTGTTGAAAAGATAATTGATTAAATGAATTAGTAAGATTGCTGTAAACTATAAAAATAAAAAGTGCAGTATGATCCAGAGTAAATAAAATTATGCTAAAATAATTATGTATTTTCAGGTTTGGAAAGTAAAAATATGTTATAAATTTGTATAAAATCAATAATTTAAATGTCAGTTAATGGAATACTTTTGAAAAAACACAACAAATTTATATAATCTTAAAATTACTGTCAACATAATACTTATAATGTTAACACTTCCCAGGCTAAAAATGTGACAACATGTCAAATTTTGCTCCTATTTAGTGACCTTGTTCAGGTGCTTTTAGTGGAATTTTCATTTGTTCCTAACCTCATTATTTTTTCAAATATAGCTATCCTTTTTACAATTATCACACAACCTGCCAGCTGTCCAAGTTCCTCAATAAAAATATGACTGATAAAGGGACTGATCCAATTGAGTTGTTTGAATCCAATGGTACAAAAGAGATTTCATCTCTGAACAACAATCCATCAGAACTTGCTGATGGCATACCTGATGAGAAGGAAAAAGTAAATATATGTGAAAATACTGAAAAGTCAGAAGAAGAAGAATCTCATTCAAGCCACAGTTCCCCAAGCATAGGTAGGAATTCAGACAAGGAAAGTGGAGTAGAAACTTTAATAGTAGACAGGTAAGCATTGGTTGAATCTCTGCATTCAAGTTATTGCAAAAACTTATTACACATGAACCACACTAACTTAATTCTTGGTATTTCAGCATACTGGAAAACTTATCGATAAAGAAAAAACGAAAATTTAAAATATTGTATATTACAGTAGAGTCTCCCTATAACGAAATTTTTAATCGGAATGTTAAATAACATTCAAAATATTCTCCATATAACGAAGTGGTTATCTCCCTATAACGAATTTTTTCAGACCTTTGTCTTTTCGATTTTTGTCATTTTTGAAGAAAGTTGTTAATTTCTGTGCAAACAAATCGCTTGCATGTGCCTGTTTCTGGAGCCACTCGCATTGTTCATTCCAGCGATAACACATAACAATAGAATGCTATGTGAAGGGTAATGCAGCTGTGGGGACCTGGGTTTCTACAGAGAGAGCAACATTTCTACGGGTCAAGATTCCAAGAATCGGGGTGGAGTGGGGGTGGAAACAACAAATGGATGTGACAATACGCATTTTATGTTTATCCATACTAGTACATATTATTCTCTAAATTGGTGAATTGTCTTCACTTTTGAGCATTTTATTTATACAATAAAAATTAGTATAATTTGAACAAATTTATAATAAATATTACTTCATTTTTAATTGAAAGTCATAATTAAATATTTTTGAACTTATCGCACATGCTAAAAGGTTTGTTACATTTAGTTAAATAACTGCAAAAATCTCTAATCTCCGTATAACGAAATTTTCTCTATAGCGAATTTTTCAACTGGAACCAAGCGATTGCGTTATCGGGAGATTCCACTGTATATTGTTGTTGTGAATATTGTATATAGTACTAGCAGTACGCGCACGGCGTTGCCCATGGGATCGGGATTTCAACAAAATAAAAAAAAGCCCACATACAATTGCATAAATGAAAGTTTTAAAAACTAAATCAAAACAGAAATATATATATATTATTGAGTTGGTCCGCCTCCTTTTCCTCTCGACCGAGTACCGTTAAATCCAAATAATGTTAAAAAATTACAATGTGATATTTATTACACCGCGAGCAAAGTATGAAAGCCAAAGAAATAAGTTAAGATACGCTTAAAAATAATAATCGAAGTCATGGAGTAAATACATCATCTCCTCGCAGAACGCGAAAGTAATGACGTCACCCTGGCCCTTCAGCCAATGAAATTGCCCGCAACGTTCCGGAGACTGTCGTGGGCGGAAGCTTCGCTAGAGGAAACATATCGTTCAACTACCAGGAAAAAATTAATTTTAAAAAAACTAAAAAAGATATTTTAACCATTCTCGTTTTAAATCCGACAGAACCGTTGCAGTTATAAGCTGAAAAAATTGAAAATAATAGTGTTATTAGAAAGTCGGATGCAACAAATTTAAAATCAAAAGTAACATCTTGAAGCCAAAACTGGGTATTTTTTAAAAATTTCTCAAAATTCAGTAAATTGCGTTAGAAATTCAAAACTAACTTCATTAGAACGGAAATCGTGTGCTCTTTCCGATGGTCTATCTATTTTTGTCGCACAGTTATTTGAAACCATTCTATTGAGAAATTAGTGCGAAAAATGAAACAAAACAACACAAAACATTAAATAAAAGAATTTCTAGATTAAATTTTAAAATTTCGGCTTCGAGGTGCATTCAGTCACCATTACGACTACCTGTGTGCCAAATTTCATGGCTGTAAGTGCGATAGATTCGTCTGGACATCGCAGACAAACACACACACGCACACAAACATTGCCTTTTATAAGTATAGATTGTTGAATATCTATAATAACACTGGTCATTTTGTTTGCACCGGAAAGTATGCCAGATCCTAACTATTTTGACGTGCTGAGTTTGAAAATGACAATGAAACTTTGGATTAGCGGATGTTTATCAGATATTATTAAAATGAAACTACAAACTTTCATATGATGTAATATAGGCTACTTCCAGCACATAATAAACTGTCGGGATATTCTTGTAATTATGAAAAATACGATGCACCTATTAAAAACACAATAGTACAATGTAATCTGCATGCAAGACATTTCTTTACAGCCCTCTTTTTATAAAAGTGCAGGTGTTTCACACGTGATATCACAGCAGTAGTCTGTTAACACTGATGGGGGCTCCATTTCCAATTGGTAGCATCTCTCCGTGCCGGCGATGTAATGATGGAAGCATTCATGTGCTCATTGCTCATAGAACCTCAGTTGGCAAGGAGAGAAAGTAAAAAATGTAATTTTAAAGACCAAATTTCACGGAGCAGTTGTTCCCTATCAGCCACTGACGAAGAGTTATTACACAATAGCTACAACATACGAGTGGAGCCCATCCTTTATCTCGATTGACAAGCTTACTATCATTGTATAATTTGTAGGTGGTTCTTACAAGTGGAGTGATATTTCACTTTTGCGAAGTAAACGTGAATTCTCCACAAATGTAACAAAAACTGTCGACATCATTCACATACTTTCGAGACCTTGTGTCATCAATACACTCACTAACTGATGAACTGGAGAAAACAATATGAGCAAATCTTTCACATGTCTATAAATCAGATCTCACAGAGAGTACTGATGCGACGATGCAGAAGAAAGCTATCTCTGATTGATATTGAAATCTGGCAGCTGCTGTCTTGAAATGCAAAATATCCATAATTAAAATTCACTTATTCAGAAGGCTGCTCTATGGCTCCAAATGGAACAAAAGTTTACTAGAATGTAGGACAAGTGATGCTTTCTGTAGAAACCAAAACAAAATGTGCATAAAAGCTGTATTTTGAACCCAGAAAAAAGACTATGTTTAGAATTAAATTTCTGCAGCAATTTTAGTTAAACTAAAAAAAAAAAACTGGAAATGAATTATTCAGTTTCGTTCTGTAGTAAAAAAAAATCTACAAAAGGCATCGGAGGTAACAACACAGCACCACTTTTGACGGGTTTTTTTTTTTTTTTTTTTTTTTTTTCAAATTTTTTCCCACAGTTTTTCCTTGTACTACATACTAGTGAAATTTTGTTTCATGTGGTGCCGTAGAACCGGCTCTAGGGCCTTCAAACTTTAATTATGGCAGGGATGAGATTTTTCCGCTTTTTTTATTTTCTTTAAATGAAAAATTTCCGCTTTTTCACAGAAAATTCCACTTTTTCTTTTTTCCCCGAAAAAAATCCGCTTTCCTCCCATTTTTCCTTACATTGATCTTGGAATCCGTGTTCTTAAAAAAATTAAGAGATGTCTGCGCCTCCTTTTGCAAAAAATGCTAAGAAAAAGACCCTGGTGATAGAAAATTCTTTTTTTCCCAAAATATCTGCATTTTCAAGTGAAAAATTTGTTGAAAACCAAGTAGAATTTAACTAATTGCTTACTGTCATAAATTTAAACAAAAATTTCATTTACATTCAAAATCTTCACTTTTTACTATTATTCTAGCTACAAATTAGTTGACTAAATAACAGTTGTAAGTATGATTAGTATTTTATTGTTAATTTGGTATTCCTTTTTTGTCATATGTAATTTTTAAGTGTCCTTTATATTTTTGATTTGCTGGGTTTAGCCCTGCATGTAATTAAACAATTACCCACTCACAAACATATATATATTTGTATATAATAATTTATCGTGCTTAAATGCTTAAGTTACTTAAAACGTATTTCACGCGTAAAATTTTCAGATTTCTATTTTCAGCTTTTTTGGGTTTTTTCCAATCGCATCCCTGTTATGGATGCCTTGCATAACCCTTTAAGACCGGATGCATTTTTTAACCTATGGTTTAAACGCCGACTATAACTCAAAAATGGACGATATCTGACATCCAAAGAGAAAAATAGATCTATAGAGATTCTGGAAACAAGAAAAATCCTTTCTTCCGGCATTTACTGCATATAACTAACCAGAAACAGAAATATAAGCTAAAGTCTAACCCGAACGATCGTACGGGTTCGGCCTTAAAGGGATATGAAGCTGGTAGGGAAATTCCTCGACTAACATAATGACTTATGAATAGGATCAGAAAGAAAAGCAAATTAAGTACCATATCTAATCATAAATATATAAATATGAAGTGGATTAAAAAACATAGGATTATACATAGAGAGAGACCATTTATTTTTCAAATTTTGAAAACTGGAGCAGAATTGCAATTTTTATTGTCATATTCTTGTTCAGCACCCTCAAATTAGTTACATTTGGCTACTTTGGTTTCTGCAGCTTCTTGACTGTAGACCAGTGTAATTAAGTGTAATTTTCACAATTGAAATCTGCTATTTCTTTGCTGGTAAAAAGGATAAATGTTAATTTTGTTTTAGTGATTATAATGATTAGATAAAAAGTAGAGTGAAAGTAATTTGTCAGGTGTTTTTTCCCTGTAGATGATGAAACTGTTGTAGTATCAAATAAAATTAATAAGGATCTTCGGAGGGTGAAAGGAGAAACAAATTATTGGAAAAATAATACATATTGAAGGACTGGAGATTGTTTAAGCAAGACAATGCAGATTTGTTTCAACACTTATTTTTGTTGCTATCGCAAATTTTTTTTAGTTGATGCTGATGATTGATGAAAAATGTGAATCCTGCAAAGTCTACATTAATAATAGTGATTGAAAAGAAAAATTTTATTTGATTTACTAAATTGACCTTGCATGCTGAAACATGACAGTGGTACAGAACCAAAGGGAAACTAACCCTAATACTTGGAGAAAACTCCACTTTGACTTCTTCCATTTCAGACAGAAATATTTGCTTACTGAGTTGACTTCTTTCCTCTCACCTCTATAAAAAAAAATGTGTATACTGAACACTGTTAATGTTCATTATTTGCCTCTATCAACATCTGCCTTATCTCTGCCCTTCAGCTGTTTGTGCACCTGGGAAAAGTTATCATTAACCAGTAAGAAAGGTGTTCTTCTTTCCAATGATGCATGCCCATTATCTCAAACTGGTTAATTTATCTCATTTCAAATGGCGTTGATTTCTGCCTTTAAAAATGCTATATAGACTCTAAAAAATTGTTTTTGTTGCACAGACTGGGGCTTTTATACCCCCTCTTGCTAGTCCATTGATAATTATTGTGGAATTTTCAGGTAACACAGTTTAATAGTTATAATTATTATTAATAAATTTTAAAATTTTTTAAATATTTCATTAAATGTATAGATTCATTAAGGTATAATCATATAAATTATAATAATTCATTGCTAAAACTAAAATACATATTTAAAATAGATATTTTCTTTTTGTTACTTTTTTATAATCTAATTTAGTGCCATGAGAAAAAGAAACATTAGAAATAAGTTTTTTGACATTGTGGACAAAAAAATTTATTATATATATATTGTTTTGATTTTCTTCTATTTCATCATTTATTACTCACCAAATTTTTGGTTGTATTATTTGGTAAGTATACAAGGTATTATTTTAGGAAGTGATTATATGCAGGTACTGTACCTACGAATAAAATGTTATTTGCAGGTACACTGTACCTACAGATAAAATATATGCAGGTATACTGTACCTACAGATAACTTGCAGGTTTTGATAAATTCAATATGCTTTTGTAGGAATAATGAAAGAATTTAAATGAATTTGGCAGAGAAAATATATTTACTGATTTTTTTTTTCAGTCATAAAATTAAACCTCATGGCAAATTATCAATAAAAACGAAATTTCCGATCCTGGTGAGCTCCAAAGACCTGAAAGATGTCTTTCGAAATTTTAAACTTCTCTTTGCTTCTTTAAACTCTCTCCCCAAAGTTAATAGTTTAAATCTGCTATAATCCCATTTACAAAATGCAAATTTACATTAAAGAAAATGCAGAGTTAACTATCGCTCAAAATTTTAACAAAGGGCAAGAGGCTAAAGAAGAAAATAAATCACCCCGTACTTCTTCATGTCACGGCCGAGTGGCATGGTCGTAAAGCACTTCCCTTCTAACCAAAAGATCCTGGGTTCAACTCCGGACAGCAAGTTTAGTGCATTCTTTTGTACTTGCAGCTATTTAAACAATCTGGTTAAGAATTTGAATTTTCGATAATCATATTTCATGTCTATAAATTCAATATTTGATTTGATTTTGCTCTTTTTCTCTAAACCTTGTTAATTTTCAAGCATATTTAAAATAACTTTATTACTACTCCCTTTCCCATACAAATATTTGTTTCGAAGTCTCTTCAGTTGCTTCTGTAGAAGAAAAATTAAATTGAACAGAATGTACAATGCCTAATAAATAACGTTTTTTCCAAAGATACAGTACCTGTTAATCCCATTATCCAAAAATAGCTAGAATTCGATAATAAACAGCATCTCTCTACCTCAGTTTTTAACAGTGAATTAAAAGCAAACTATTAAATATTTGTAGAAATGAGGACACAGTTTGAATGCAAGTCCAGCAATGAGAAATATTGTCTAGAATTATATTTAAAAATCTTTTCTAAATTATGAAGATTAGAGAAAAAATTCACAATAACTCATTATTTATTCTTAAAAAGTAAGTTACATTTTATCTGTAAATATTTTACCCGCTGAAATTAATTCCACTTGATATGGTATAACTAACCAAGTCCTTGAGTCAAGAACTGAAAAGGGAAGCCAACAGCATGCAGTGTTTCTCAGGCCGTCACCCTCCCAAGTACTGACTGCGCCCAGTGCTACTTTAACTAAGGTGATCAGGCAAGAACTGGATGTTGTCGCACTATACCTGCAAATAACGTTTTATCCATAGGTACTGCACCTGCAAATAACGCTATCCATTATTTTAACCAAAAACTATTTTATGAATGGAAATGTAGCAAAATTTTGCTTTTATATAATTTAGATGAACTTCTCTTTCAGAATAATCATTTTTTTTTTCACCCTTAACTGAAAAATAATAATCTTGTATATAAACTCCTAGAACCCTTTTCTCTTTGCTTCTGTGATGGTTTGAATCCATGCAATTGTTTTCTGAAATATTTATTATGTTCTATTTCTCCTTAAAAATTACAAATTAGATATTACTTGAAAATTCTAACTTGATCCAATCAATCTCTGTCCTAAGATATTTTTTCCACAGACTAAAATTTGATATTTATTACCTTTTTGTATTATGCCTTAGATGTAATTTTAGATAATACAGGGTGATTACAAAAGAATGTCCCAATTTTGAAAGGTTATATTTTAAACTAGCAGACCGCGCACGGCATTGCCCATGGAATCAGGACTTCAACAAAATGAAAAGGGGGGGAAAAAAAAAAACGCCCACAATGACATGAAAAAGTTCTGAAAACAAAACAAAAGATACACATTATTGATTTTCCCGCTTATTTTTCTTTGCGATAATGACATGTTAACTGTAGAAGAGCAATACAGAGTATGTTATTCCGAAACAATATTAAAAAATTGCAACGTTAAAATGATTATTACACAGTAAGCAAAATATAAAATCGAATCCAAAAATAATAATCGAAGTCATTCAATCGAAGGTTATGACATCAGCCAATGAAATTGCCTATAACGTTCCGGAGAGGTGTTGTGGGAGGAAGCCTTGCTGGAGGAAAAATATCTTTCAAACTGACCAGGAAAAAATTAATTAAGAAAAAACGGGAAAAGATATTTTAACCGTTCTTGTTTTAAATCCGACAGAACCGTTGCAGTTATAAGCTGAAAAAAATTGAAAATAATAGTGTTATTAGAACGTTGGATGCAGCAAATATAAAAACGAAAATAAAATTTTGATGGCAAAACTGACTATTTTTTAAAAAATTCTCAAAATTCAGTAAATTACGTTAAAAATTCAAAACTAACTTCATTAGAACGGAAATCGTATGCTCTTTTCGATGGTGTGTCTATTTTTTTCGTGCAATTATTCAAAACTATTCTATTTAGAAATTAATGCGAAAAATCAACCAAAACATTAACTAAAAAATTTTCTGGATTAAATTTTAAAATTCCGGCTTCGAGGTGCATTGAGTCACCATTAAGACTACCTGTGTGCCAAATTTCAAGGCTGTAAGTGCGATAGATTCGTCTGGACATCGTACGCACACAGACACACAAACATTGCCTTTTATAAGTATAGAAGAATGAAAGACGTTACAACCTAGGTTGACCAGTCAGTTCAAAAACGACATTGTAAAGTTATAAATCATGTGACCACCTGGAGAAAACAAAACAATATCTGCTTCGTATTTAAACTCGCTGCAGCATGTCCAGTGCTGTTATAAGAACCGTATATCACTCATAACCTGTATGGTTTGAAAAGCAGTTGCTTTTACATCACTTCCCACACCATCAGTTTAGAAATATACATTTTCTAGCGGTCTCGTCAAGTTAATTTTCTCGACTGTGAGAAAATATTTGTTGAATCCATTGCACATTCTCTTTAAATACATGGATGGCCTGAACTTTCGATTTTCCAAAGGCACCCTTTATCATTAAATTGACGAAACCAACATACTATCTGTCTGCCACGAGAACTGCCAAATTGTCTATTTATGGTGGTTGCTATAGCAACTGGTTATGCTAGGAAAAATCCATTTCGAATAGGAGAAGTCCAACGGAAGTCGGAATTTTTTTTCTTGTCGCCAGTTTGCGGTGGAACACATTTGAATGAACTTCTACCTACTAGAAATGGATTCTTCCTACAATAACCTGTTTCTATAGCAACCGCTGTAAACTAGACAATTTGGCGACGAGAGTTCTCGTGGCAGACAGACAGTACTCCACCTACAAAGAGGGGAAATTGTGCGTGTATGATGAATGGTAGATCTAACAGTCTTAACGTATTCACTTTTAGAAAGTTCAGCAATACAGAATGCCTTCTGTTGTCCTGTTAGCATCTTGATGTTAATTCAGAACAAACTCTCATAGTTCAATGAAGGAATCTCCCAACAACATATTCTTCCACAAAAAAATAAAACTTCAGAATGATAGCATGCACAGTAATTTATAGAGTGATGCTCTATGTCGTTCGGTTGCAGAGATATAGCCTTCGAAAGTTGGGAGTATTCTTTGGTTACCACCATATATTATATAGTTTTAATTTGTAGATTTTCATTATTTGTTTTAATTTTAAAACTCTAGGCGTGCCTTAAATAGTGTATGGCGTTCTTTGATGTCTGAGAAGGGAAAGAGTGAGGTATTTTAGTTTATTTTTGTTTCATTTTAGTCAGTACTTTTTATTTATTTTTTGATCCAGCAACTTATGTAGCAAATGAGTTAAATATTCAACAAAAGTGTGCTTGGCTTGACTCCAAGTAAATGAAAATTTAAAATTATTTCGTTGAAGAATTTGCTTTTCTTATTTCTCTCTTTCTAAAATTCTTGGAAAATGTATTGGTTAGCACAATCAGTTATTTGCTCAATGTTTAACTTCTTTTTTCTTGCATTTAATAAAAAAATATTGTAAATTATCCATATTATTATTCTTTGAGCCTTCAGATATTTGTAATTTTTGCTTTATGTTTCAGTATTCAAAATAATTTATTTTTATATTTCAGGGATACAAATGATGACCAAATTAATATAGGGAAATTTCTATAGACTTGCTGCAAAAGTATCATGTATTCATTGTGAGGATGTTAGATATGTCATGCATTCATTATTTTCACTTCCCTTCTGAAAATACTGCATTTGCTGCTTCTTGTGGACATTTTTTAGTGATATTTGTAAAAACCAGTCTCTTGAATCGCAACTTCCAAAAACATGGCAGGTTTTCTGAGACTAGAAAAGTTTTTGTTATGTTTTCACTGTTAACTAATGCACTAATATATTTATATAAAATTCCTATGTTCTTTCGGAATTTTCTTCATGATAAAAATTTTAATTAGCTTAAAAATTCAAATTACAATTGATTTGTTTTAAAATATCTCACTGAAAATGAATTATGTCCAGTGTTGTTTAATGGAATGGTATGTTTAAAGTTTTTAAGAGAGATTTTCGTTTTAAATATATTTAATTTTATTAAATGTAGCAATTTCACTGTAAAAATGTTCCATTAAAAGGGCTTACTTTATTTTAGTTCAGCAAAAAAAAAAAAAGGTAATTAACAGGCTGTCAATTTTTTATTCTAAACATGAAAATTATAGATCAAATCTTTTTTCTGAATAAATTGTTTTCTAACAAAACAAATTAAGTACAGTAATTTTCGTTTATTCCTCTTTACAAGTTTCTTTGTTATTAAGCTCCAGCTGTATTAAAAAATTCTTATTGATGAAAGGAATACTTCCACATCTTTCTGAAATAGTGATTTTTCAAGGTAGCTATGCTAATCACCCCTTCAGCTATGCTATGGAAATATGTATATATGTTTTTTCTAAAACTTTTATTTCCAGAAAGGAGTGGTGAATATTATTCCTGGCAATCAAAATGAATTTCAATTGGATCATCAATATAGTTTGTCCTGTTCAGCCAAAGCCATAATGCTGTTACTTTGAGCATTATACCTTGGTTAAAATTACTTTTGTGTTAAAACAGGGCTTCTGAAACTACATATCCTAGCATATGACATAAAAAAAAAACATAGTAGAATTTCAGGTCTTAGAAAACTTTTAGCAGAAAAATTCCTTTAAATGTCAACAATACCTTTGTCAGATTTTGCAATAATCATTAAAACTTAATTGAAAATGATATTACATATTCTGTTCTTGTTGGAATTTGGATTGCCTTAGTCTCTGGCATTTGTTAACAAATAATAATCAGCTTTAAAAAGCATGAAAAATATCCTCTGCCTTGAAGTCAATATTCAGCAAGAGTGGACTATTTACAAAATTAACATAATGCTATCATTAAATATTCTTTTGATTCACGCACAATAGTCGTTAGTAAAAATGTAAGCACTCCTATAATTAACTGTTATTAAACCTTTTTGATTCAACTAAATTAATTTTTATTTCATTTTATGCAAATGGATTTAGAGAATCTTGAAAAGGGATTTGCAATGAGTGTTTGGACAGTAACAACTGGAAAAAGATTCAAAAGCTCCATATTTAAATGCATTTAAAATAATGATGGTAACATATCATTGATTCTTCTGTTCATTTTGTTTAAAATAATAAATCAGAAATGTGCATTTTTTGAATCAATGGGGGATAACATGGTGCAATGATGTATATTTTATGTTGAAGAATTCAAATGTGTTTGATAGTTATTTCAGATTAAGTTATGATTATAAATATCATAGCATGGAGAAGAAATTAGTTACTTAGAGTTTGTCATATAAATTTAGAAATTATTTAAATTTTAATTCTTCACTATATTATAGAAGCTCCATTTATATATTCATAAATATGTTCAATTATATTTTACTTTCACAATGGAGTGCATTTACTTATGTGACACACATCAAGTGTATCTCAGCAATTTAATTTCGAAATCCATTTTGCATCTTGCAGAAGAAAAATTGTCACAACATAGCATAAAATAATATGCATTACATTACATGCCCAGTGACATTTGTTCTGTGACTGTACCATTATGTGAATTGTTTGAATTACTGGATTGAGAAAAACTGTTTTATGCATGTTTTTCCATTTTAAAATTGTTATGTAAAGGTGCTGAAAATCGATCAAAATGTTCAGTAAAAAGGAGTTAAAATACTTTCAAGTTGACCAATATTGTAATGTTTGTTTCGTTATTTTTATAAATAAATAAATACATTTTTAGTTTGTGGATTTATTAACTGGTGTAATTCATTTATCATTAGAAAATTCCATATCTCTCAAATTTAAAAAAACAAAATTCTGAGCATTTTGTTTTGCAAAGTTAACATGAAATTAAAATGGATTCCCTATCTTAGTAATATTTCACAAGTACTTTTATAGCAATACGTCTTTACTAATTTCTTTTTATGTCATCTAGCATGAAAGCCTGTTATATAATTTAGAACCTTTAAGGTGAGGTAAGGCTATAAATTTGAAGGATTTTGGATATGATTGAGCCACTTTCCCATAATGTATTATAAGGACCCTATGTGAAGCTACGTTTTTTTTTAAAATTTAAAGCCATCATACTTGGTATAAGTTCTGACAGTGATGTAGCATGTTTGCCCTCCGATTGTTAATGTAAATATTTAGAAGATGAGGCATCATTCTCAATACCTGATCAAAATTGATTTGTAGAAGTTTCGCAGCTTCAAAGCACCACATTAACCCTAACAAAGTGTAATTTGTTATTTTTAGAAATGGGCTTTCGTCCCTGAATAAATGTATGAAATGAAACATGCAAAATAAGAGAAGAAACCGATATAAATATATCAGGGTTCCCACTCTTATTGGAAGAAAAAAATTCAAGGACCTTTTACAGAAAATTCAAGGACCATAAAATTACATATTGTAGAAATTGTACATAACTTAATTTTTCACTTAGAAAAACTGTAAAACGTGTCTATGCACTTCATATTTCAGTTGTTCCGATTTTACAGGAATCAAACTACAAATCAAAATAATATAAAAAATAATAATAATAAAAATAAGTTATAAAAAAATCATGGTCGTTTTCTTGAAATTTTTTTATATTTGATGCCAATAGGGCAAGAGACAGTGTAGAAGCAATAATGAATAACAATAGAATCTTAACTGAAAACTTGAAATATATTGAGATAAAATCAAAAATTGTATCTAATTTATCTTGAATATCCATAAGTCGATCTCAATTGAACAGTAAAGAAATTTACAATTAATAACTATTTTATGCACCTTTATATTATAGCTTTTAAGATCAAGCCTTGCCATTTTAGTAATTCAATCACAATGTAACAATGATTCAAACAGAATAAAAACTATATTCTTAAATCAAAATTATTTTTATTTTTGACCTTCTAAAGAGACAATAATCAAAAGTAGCTATCAATACATGATTGATTAAAATTTTAAACAGATGAAATAAATAAAAATAAGTCACTGATATTTAACCCCCACCTAGATATAAGTTTCAAGTCTAAGCAGCGAAATTAACTCTTCATACTGAAAGGTCCGAAGTGTAATGTGCAACCAAACTACGGTTCGAGAACGTCTCACTCTCTCTGTAAAATTTCCACCTTGGGGGGAAAGGGATATTTCCTAGAACTGTTAGGGGAAGTCCGAACATAAATTCTCTGTTATCCTCAAAACTGGCCATTAGCATTTCAACCCCGAACGAATTTCTTTCAAATAAAACCCCTTAAGATTGTCAGCTGTCATTCTGGTTTTTGAGGGGGGGGGGGCAGGGTGCTCAGAGTATCCTATGAATCAGAGGGTTAAAGCCCTGTTTGTTTGAAAACCCCGAGGGATTCCAAAGGTCACGGATTACCCCTCATGAACTATTTTACTCTGCAGAGGGTGATAAGCGGCCTCCCGGAGGAGAAACACGAGTGCATTCCCGGAGATTTTTCGGTGACCTTCATATTTTGCGTTGAGGAGAAAATGGGGGAGGAGATTATCGACGGTCGCTTAAAAATTCAAGGACCTAATTTCATAAAAATTTCAAGGACCGTGGGAACCCTGATATATGACCTCTTAGTATAAGCACTTGAATGAAAGTTCAATACCAGGTTAGATTTATTACACGACTGCCCTGCAGCAACTTTTATTATCTTGAAACGCATCTCAAAGTACCATATAAATACACTTCTACAGTTTTTTCTAAATAGTCATCTGAACCAGTTAACTGGTTTTCATACAGAAATTGATCGATTGGATAAAAGCATTGCTTAAAAAAATTACCCCTTTTATGATAATATAATGCATTTGAAATGCTGAAAAAGTGAATAACTCAAAACTGTTAATAAAAGTTGTCCAAATTTTATTCTTGTAACTTCTGACTGCAGTAGTAGTCAAGATGCAATAGGATTAAATACAAATTTTAAACTGTTTAATAATTACTCCGGGAAAACCTGGCTGGCTAATCTTCATAATAATGGTTTATTATTTTTAAATGATAAAAGAACAAAATTGGAGAAAGCAGACTCCCAAAAGCAATTTATTAAAAAGGGGGGAAGGACAGATATATTGATATATTAGACAGTCTCCCTTCAATATACACCCCATACACATCTCAATTAACGCCCCCCCCCCCCATCTGACTGCACATTTTGAGCTAGGTAATACTTCTTTTTGCACTTTCATAGAATTTGTATCAAGTATTAAATGTCATAAATTTTCATAAAAATAAAATGCTTTTGAGGATAAAACCTTTTAATGAAATAATAAACATGTGCATGCAATAAAAAATATACATGAAAGAAATATGCAATTTCCTAAGCAATAATATAAAAGCACACTCAAATGTTGTCAAAGTATGTATGATGATGAACAAGCTGCATTGAAAAATAACAAAACTGAATTTGACTAGTATTTATAGAAAAAATATATTAATTATTTGAAAATTTCTGCAATCAATAGCATGCATTAGATAACATTGCCATAAATGAATTATTATAAATAAGATGATTAGCAATAATTATGTAACAAATCTTATTTCTTAAGAAAAAAACTTGTAATTTTCCCTTGGCCTTCAATCTGTTTAAATTTTTTGGAACCTTTTATTTTAATTTGAGTTTCCTTTCTTGTTCCTTCTTGTGAATTTTTCATTTTGGATGCCTTCACTTCCTTAACAGGAAGTTTTGTTGGTTTCTTTTCAATATTTTTCCTGACTTTCTCGGGAGGATTTTCATTAGTTATTTCACTTAAGATGGATCGTTTGCGACCTTTTTTAGGGATTGAGTTCTTTTTCCCCAACTCCTTGACATCACATTCAACCATGGTTTCATTGTCGTCATATATTTTTACTTTTAGGCAATCTTTGAAGTTCCTGGAAAAGAGGATATGGCTTGAAATTCAACAGCTTAAAAAAAATCAAAAACATGATTACAATAGTGGCCATAGGATCAGTCAACCAGGCATATACACCCAGGGTTTAGCAAAGGCCTCGCTCTGAGCAAGCTACCTTATGCGTAGATCAGAAATTGTAAGATAATGAATTTATTTCTATTTAAAATCCACATTGGCACAAGAAATACTATCCAACCTAACATTGCTTTCCACAGAAAAATAATTATGTGAAGACTCAAATTTATGCGAGATAATAGACGAAACTGCTGACATCAGAACATTTTAATTTGATTTTATTTTAATGTGTTATAAGTTAAGTATTGCTATTTAGTTAAGAATAAATTATGTAAATGTTCCTTTCTCGTGTTAAACATTGAATTCATTTATTCACTTTTTTTATATACCATAAGTTCCTCTCCATATTTGTGCCTGGAGCCTCAAAATTCAGAGTGTGACACTGCATAATCATACATATTATATAAACTACATTCAGTGGAATTTTAAGAGTGGGTTATGATATTTTGAATGATGAATTATGAGTAAGTGGGAATTAAGTTTCATTAGACTAGGTTCACAACTTGGTGACTACTCTAAACAACCTGTAGCTGCTTATTTGTAATTTTCAAAAAAAGATTCACACTCTCTCAAAATCATGCAAAAAAACCCATGCTTTTTTCTTGAAACAACGTATCTGTAGTCACTTATTGCAGTACTCGCCTTACGATTAGCTATTACATGAAATAGCCCCATTCCTAATTCTGATACTTAAGCCTTTTCTTTGAGTTTTAAAAAATCATAAATTATAAATATTTTATAAATGCATATATATATAATAATGTTTAAGAGAAGTAATAGTTACTACTCACATTCTGGATGGTGTCAAGGAATCTATGCAAGTTCCAGTGACGGAACTACTTTCAGAGTGATGAAAATATGACATAAATGGTGGTGGCTGTAAAAATTAAAATTCATTAGCTTATGTTTGAAAAATGAAACTTATCCTATGAATACACAAATTAATTTTGTGATAATAACACTATTAAAATATATACTCATTCTTTTAATGCTTGTCAGAATATACCACCAATTAATGAATTTCTTAATTTTACCTGCATTTTCTTAATTTGAAGGGAAATCGCTAGAATGAAGAGGCAATTTGCACCCGTCATACCATGACGGGTGATTTTCTAGTTGTCAAATATTCTTAATAATACTAAAATATGGATTTTTTTTTTTATATTTTTACAATTAATCATGTTTTAAATGCATCCAAGGCTACAGAAATATAATCTACTGAAGAGTGAAAAAAATTTTATTGAGACCGTGATGTTTAAGCAGAAACCGACATAAAAAAATTAACTAAAATATGCTTGAAAACTCATTATTTTATTTTTCTAGATAAGAACAGGAAAAAGAAATAAGATATACATACACCCCTCAAAAAATGTTTTTATAATTTAACATGTGTACATTTAAATTTGTAATTCTAAATTTTCGACTAATATTTAAATAATGGCTTCGGTTCAATCTATCATTAGACAGTGTGTTCAAGTTTTTTTATAATTTCCAGAGCTTTTTTTTTTTTTTTTTTTTTTTTTTAACATCCTATCAAAACCTTTTTTTACATCCTATCCCTTTTTTTTCACATCCTATCAAAAAATGAGAGAATATAAGGATTATATTATTTTGGAGAATAGTAATTTAGTTAATAATGCAATTCTACAACTTCTTTTAGAGAGAATATGCTTCTCTAATCTGCTTCTGAATATTGTGTGGGCTATAAATTCACTTAGAAACCAATATTGCACAGAAAGAACATATATTGCTTTTAGTCTATTACTAAATCATATGTATGTAAAAAAATTCAGGTTTTAAGTTAATTTAAAGGGAAAAGTAAGTGACACATTACAGTAGGTTGAAAGGCAATAAGAACAGTTTCACTGTTGTTTGCAAGATCACACACAAAAAAAAAGTCTCAACCAAGATGATTCTTTGCATACAAAAATACTATACTTAAAGATTCCTTATTTGAAATAAAATCTTAAACAGAATTTAGCAGTCTTACACTCAGCATTATCTATATTTTTATGAAACACTCTTGACTGAAACTTAGAAGTTTAACTATGATCTATTTTTAAAAATAAATACTGCAATAACTCCTGCTTACAATCAAATCTCCCAATTTCATTTATGTAGGATTTGTATTTTCCCAGTCTATCTTAAAAGCGCAAGTTTAATTCTTTCCTAATAATATTCTTTCACTTTCCGTGCAAGCGCATTTGAATAATTGGTGTGTCAGCAGAAAGATAGCGATCACACGCTTTCTCATGGTAATCACGTGATGCGAGGGTGTAAGCTCTCTGTTAAAACCCAGTGTAATGTTTGAATCTGCATGAGACGACTTTTTGAAATCAAACAGACCAGTCATGCGGTAAGTGAGCAATAGGCAATGAGCTACAGGGTTTCATCTCTGGCAGCGATGGGCGATGGCTATTCTCTATTCACTCTCTGTGTGTGTATTCTCTAAATAATACTGCGTCTGTAACTATGTAACTATCTATCTGGGTGTTCACTGTTAATTAAACCCTTTAACGAAGTATTAGTTGATATCCTAAGTGAGTAACAACCCTAAATCTTTCCTGTCTAACTGTAAATAATTACCTGTGTAAATACCTTGCTCATTTCATATTATGTTGTTTTAATTAATAAATAATTTAGTTTTAACTCCCGTCTCTTATCCTTTATCTTTGGTGCATGTACCCCTGGAGTGCCCATAAGATAATGCTCTTTTCTACAACTTATGTTTGGCTTCAGGCCGTAATCATAATAATTTCTACAATTTTTGGATCCTCGCCCGGGATCTGTGATCACAACCCTTTTTTTACAAATTTTTGGTTGCTCAAGACGGGATTATTCTCCTTCAACCGTATTCCTACAAATTTTTGGCAGCTCAGGTCGGAATTGAGATCATTTCTACATTTATCATACCTGTAAGGTGGAAAGATGAAGAAACATACTTTGATTCCAGATTGTAAATCATGTTCAGATATTTTCTATGTCTATAACTTTTTTTCACAACCGTATAATTTATATATATAAAAGGCAATGTTCGTATGTATGTCTTAATAGACTAAAAACTACTGGACCTATTTACACTTGGTTTTTTGCAAAATGGTCCTGTTTAAAGCTATTCAAATCGTCGATCTGACCATTAGAAAGAAAGTTTTGGGCCTAATAATATTTTAATGTTGAAAAAACGATTGGCCTCAACTTCTTCCTAATGTGGGCGCAAGGTTGCTTTTTGTAAACAGGGTTGTTTTTCAGCGTCATGTCGACCTCAGGACCAGAGGCAGGATTGCCACATTGGCATTTTTTAGGCTTTATTTTTACTTATGACTTTTAGAATAGTTTTACGATTTTTGTAATAAATTATTGATATGACACTTTTCAAATTGCCCACAATGAGCTGTCAAACAAAGTAGTTTCAGAAGTTAAATTGCCACCACTGAAGGCACCACTTGAGCCATTGTTCTCATTGGTCACTGGTACTACAACATAATCGAAGTATTTTTTGAACAACATACAAAATTATAACACATGCTTTTAAATGATTTTGTTTGGTGCAACGAATATAAAAACCGAGAATTATATGTCAACATTCAAGGACAAATATATAATACAGCAGGCTCTTTGTTACCATTTACGGATGCTGACCACAAATTTTTGAAAATATATTTCATTAGACATTAAAGCGATCAAGTAAATTGATACACACATATCAAAATTCATTTAATTTATATATATATTCTCAAATCTAGCAATAGCAAAGCATTGTCGGGTTCAGCTAGTAAAAAATAAAAGTGATGATTACATACTGGTTGTAAGGAAAAATTATACACATTATATTAATAAAAAAATACTCTTCTATAGACAAAGCTATTTTCACCTCAGATATGCTTGATTGCCTGCTCTCTTCATCCAGTGCTGATTTCACGTCACAACTGGATTCGTCTTCTGGAGATCTGTATATTATATATAGTAATAATATTAATTATATTAATATACAGAATTGCAAAATCCTTAAATATTAAAATGATATGAAACTAGTATAGTTAAAATCTAATTATATATAAAATTATTTTTACATTATTAAAACAAAAAGTGAGGGGAGAGAGGCATTTTAAACCAAATTAAGCTGGAAGTAGGTAATTTAACAGAAATTAATTTAATAAAATCCATGCTGTTATAAAAGATCTCAATAGACTTAATTATTAAAAAAACTTTCAAAATATTAATTTTACAGAATGAAATAATTACTAGGCCAAAAATGCTATCTTGTTTTATTTGTTAGAATTCTCATTTTGGTTCTGTATGAGTAGTAAGAACAGGTCTTGAAAGTGTGAACCACGATAAAATGATGAGAACACAATTAGTAGGGATGAGATTGGCAAAGAAGCAAAAAGACTGAAATCATACACGAGCAAAACATTTGTACCATAATTTATACGCGAAAGATGTTTTAAGAAGTAAAACATCAGAACACGCAATATGATGAAAATATTACACTATAATAATTAATAACTTAATTATTTATAATTCAGTATGTATAAATAAGAAAAATATTAAATTATTATTAAATCATTCACATTAAAAGTTAACAAACAAGTTTAACACATCATCAGGTGCATCAGAAAATACAAAATTAGACATTAAAACATTTACCACCTGTAAATCACTGCGGTTCAATATACACCCAACAGAAGTCTGAGAAGAATTATATTTAATAGCCTTTTGATAAAAGTTATCTCAAAGAATAAATAAAAATAAGGACAAATAATTTCTTTTGCTTCATGCAATTGTGTATCTTGTTGTGTAATTGTATTATCTCTTTATACATTATAATAATGTACCATATACTGAATTCTGTTTTATTTCTTTTATTTTTATACATTTTTGCAAAAGTAACAGCACAATGATTTTGCATCTTATAAAGCAAAAGGGGTCGAGAAATTGTACAGTTACAATGACAGATTCATTTAGCATTATTGTTATTTGAAACATTACCTTAATTGTTAAAGAAGTAGTTTTCTTTCGCTTTTTTTATTTGTGTGGCTTTTGTTGGTAACAGATCTCCATTAACACGCTTCACCCCTTGTTTTGGAGGCCTCCTACCTTTGACAGATTTTTCTTCAATAAAGGATGTGTTTGCATCCTCTGCAAGTTTATTTTCAGTAGAGGCTAAAGTTTTTGCACAGTCTTCATTAGTATCCCTCTGTTTAATTACTGGCATAGTTGTCAGGACTACACTATCTCTAGAATGCCTACGTAAATCATGTTTTATTTTTTTATTTATGTCTTATTCTCTGCTTTTTTTGTTGCATTTGCACACAGCTTTTTAGCTGCCTCTTTTGACAGGAGTTTCTTTTTTTATGTAGTTTATTTATTTGTTTTTGTTCCATTTTTTTACTTCTTCATCTTGGTACGCCCTACAAGATGACCTTAAGTTTCCAACTAATTTTTTTTTTTTTCAATATGTTCATGCAATTTTTTTTTTTTTTTTTTCCCAAATTTGCCACAGAGGTTTTGTTTTTTGCAAAAAGATGGTATTTAATACTTTGAATGGCACTGAATGTTGGAATGTTCATCCTTGTAGAGCTTGCCGATATAATGTTGATTCGTCAGTAGAAGATGAATCAGCTAGAAGATGAACCGGCTTTCCTAGCCGGTGGAGTTAAGCCGCACGGTCGAGCATTTTTTCCCAGAATTTTCTTTCGAAAACGGAAGATAGGAAGGTTTCTTTTCTTTGTGTGAAAGCAGAATTTTCGGAAGAAAAAGCAAATTTTTTGCGGTAAAAAAAATAATAATAAAATAAAATTAAAAAAAAAAAAAAAAACGGAATTTTGAGAGAAAAAAAGACAAAAAAGCGGAAATTCCCGAAAAAGCAGAAGAATCGCATCCCTGAATTAGGGAAGCATTTCATTTTTTTTTTATACAACACAAACATAAGACAAGAAAATCTTATCATTGCGAACAATTGTTATTAAAAATGTACATATTAAAATAAGTACATTTTCGGAAACATTTTGAATGATCAATGACTCAATTAAATGAAATTACACAAACCCTACATAACACAACACTCCAGATACTCGAAAGACTGTGAATAGAACAATGAATGCAAATTAACTAGTTAGCTTCAATGATACTCAAAATTTCAGACCATATACATTTTATAGTGAAAAATCATAACATTTTCGAATTATTGAAACTAATCTTGTATTACTGAATAGAAGAGAATTCTAAGAACATATATTATAAGATCTGTTTAACTTTATGCAAGACATATTTCAGCTTTCTATGGCCTCTTTCAATCAATATGACCAACTGAATTAAAAGGCTAAAAAAAAGGTTCTACATAATTTTATTCAGCTGTAATTTATAAAAATAAAAAAAAACAGGGAAAATGTAAAAATTTTTCAAACATTTAAAAGAGAAACCAAAAAGTTTTCCTCTCACAAAGTTGCTGAAATAGCATTTTCTTTCTACAGAACATTTTAAGCTTTGGAATATATTTCTGTCTTAGGAATGTAACGAATATTCGGTATTCGGCCCTTTTGCAGAATATTCAGTTGGTCGAATACTAAACATATTTGGCCAAATAATTTCAAGATGTGCTTTTACAGATATTTAACAAAGAATATTATGCAGAATTACAATTCAGTACATTTATTATCAAAAAAACTCCAAACATTTACTCAATTTTAAATAAATTTGGTGTATTTAATAATGTTGCATATCATTTATCATTGTAAAGCTTGAAACAATGATGCAAGAACAATAAATTATCAGCATTTTCAGGAAAAAGTATGTTCTGCTTGGTTTCTTATGTATTACCAGATTCAGAAAATAAATGATTGGGTGATTGGAAAAAGGATAACATTCCAGTGAAATTTTATCCTTTTTCCAATCACCTATTAAAATGTTCACTATATATTGTGCTTACAGGAGCTGAAAGATGTTTTCTGCTTAATTTGCAAATCTTAGACATTTTTCTGCATTTTTTTTTCACCAATTAAGTGGACACTCCATACCAGCTATTAGAAGTTCTTTATCAAAATCGCAATTTACTTCTAATAATTTAAATTTATCCACTTAATTTTCTTCTGTGTCTGTCATTGTCATGTTCTGCAATGATGACTCTTTTATTTCTGTGAAGATCTCCCAAAATAAATAGTGTTTCTCATTTCTTATTATCAAAATTAAGATATTTTAAAATGCATTAAGATGTTATTTTTTTTAAATACATAAATAATAAATCATTTTTATTAATCTTTGATTTTTTATTTAAAATTTGAGAAATATTTTATATACAATCAAAACTGAAATATTTTTTAAATGTGGATATTCAGCCCCCTGAATATTCGGTATTCGGCATGAAATGTGGCCAAATATTCGGTATTCTGCCCTTCACTATTTGTTACATCCCTAATTCTTATACCAATTACCTTTGATTGGTAAGCCAGTGATTAAAACCACTATTTTTGAAAGCGTTTGGATGCATTTGATCATGCAATGTACAAACAATTGAAATAAAATGTTTAGAACATATTTATATCAAAATTATGTAAAAATCCTAAATATAAGGTGCCACAAAATGTCATGTATGCAATTTATGTGTTGGTATATCAGACCATAATGAACAGTTTTTGCATAGGAAGCTGTGTCCAGAAATGTGACTAGTGACCAATAGACAGCATTGTTCACGGGCTTCCTGAGAGCGTGATGCAGGATAATTTCAGACAAGAATAGCAAAGGGAAAGAATGCATCATTACAGGGGAAGGTAATACAGAATTGGTGGGCTCACAGTACATGTATGGCACTGTAGATGACAAAAAATGAGACCTAATATTGAATGTATCAAAAGCGTGATCATACCTCACCCAATGGATTTCTTCATGTGAAGTCCCTGATACACAAAACACCTGTGGCATTAGACGACCTCATCACCAAATTGTTGACCATTACTGATGGGATGGAGCATTTACCCTCGACATTTCTGATCAATTTGAATCGATCTGAGAATCCAGTGTCGATGTTCCAAAGTCTGCATTGTGGCAGATTTAAAGCATTTTTAATATCTCCTGTAATGTAACTATGATTTGTTCCCAATGTGCATGAGTGTATTTTGTGTGTTAATGAAATCATGCTTAATACTGCTATCTGCTTCCTTACTTTGTGTGTCATTCACATCATTTTCAGACACTGCTTTCTATACAAAAATTGTTCATCATAGCTGACACAGACCAACAAGTAAAATTTACAAAACCTTTTGATATCCCTGTATAATCCAAACCTGCCAACCTCCAGATTTGAAAAAGAGGGAAACATTTTCATTTATACATACACTATCACAAATGCATAGCAGGGCCAGCATTTACTTTATTTAACTCGTGTACAAATAAGGTGGAGGGGGCCTAATGAGAATCTTTTATTTTGGCTATATTTTTCTCAAAATTTTATTTTACAAAATAAATGAAAATGTATTTATTTTTTAAAATTGCTTAGTTTAAAATAATCTGATCAGTTTTTTAAAATACAATTTTTTTAGTCCTCACTCTTCAATACATATTTTATATCTAGACAGTATTATCAAGATAAATTTTTGACTTACCAATATATTTTTTTTGTACTTTGAGCTTTAATTGATGAATTTACATTTCTTCATATATATATTTCTTGAATACAGGTTTTTTTCATATTTACAGTTGAGTTCTACTTACAAATAAGTCTCATTTACAAATTACATGATAATGTACTTTAACTCCTTTAAAAATAAAATAACAACCAAATACTTAATTTCATTTGATAAAATGTCTGCAACACCAACTTTTTGTCCTATCATCACTGGTGCATTACCTGCACTTAATGCCAAACAATTTTCTAATGAAATATTGTTAGACTTCAATTCATTTAATATCAGATTGGCAATATTAATTCCTGTGCTGTCACCTTCTAATGCAGAAGTTGACAACAAACTTGATTCAATTTTTTGAGTTTCTTCATTGTGGAATGTCACCACCAGTGGATATACCATCAATAGCAATGGAAAATGGCACCTTCTTTAATGTAGAAATAATAGCATTTTTCTCAGTTTTTCCCATTTCTGCAATGATTGCTGAGGTTTCTGTACGTGCACAGCCATACCTTTCTGCGATCTGGCTGTCCAGAAACATTTTCCAGAACAACGGTCCAGCATGATCAGCACATGCAATTGGAAGGTTGTACTCCACAATAAATGTAATAAATAATGATTCTGCTTAAATAACACCATGATCATTTTGTTTATTTACAAAATCTAATTTTTTATTCGTGCCTAATATACGAGTATTATCTTGATGTTTTTGCTGCGCAATATGCTTACAATTGTCATACTTGCCTCTGGAAGCAATTGAAAAATCACACGTGCAAATGGTACAAAATGCATACAATTTATCTTTTTTCAAAGTGATAATAAACGAATATTCCTCGGAATAGGCCTTGGTAACTACAGTCTGGTATTTCTTTTCAGATTTTTTTCAATGACATCAGATCTGGACTGGTGAAAAAGAAATACATGCACAAAAAAAAAACATTTTGGCGATAACCTTAACATGACACGCAAGATCGGCAAAAGAGATAAACAAATTCCCCGTTTCCTCCCTAGATCGCTAAACAGTCAAAGCAGCACATGCACTGCAAACCCATGGCAATAGTCACTAGTCAAAAAGCCTGGACATGATACCGCGGCAAAGAGCTAATGAAGACTCCGTAGCAGAATGAAGTCACGCATTCGAAATGTGACGAGAATGTGGTCATGGCAAGCGCTGGATTTTTCTTTCGATGCTCTTTTACTGCCTTTTTTTATTATTACTATTTATTTGTTCCAATTTCTCAAAAATACTAAGAAGTGGGAGGAAATCAGTAAGAATCGGGATAAATTGTTAAAAAGCGGGAAAGTTGGCAGGTCTGATATTAATCTATATATTTGCAAACATTTTCACAAAATAAGTTGTTAATAAACTCCCACATACCGAAAATAGCCCAAAAGAGGTGGAAGACTGATGGGAGTTCTCTTGGAGTATCTCACAGAAAGTATTTGCTTTGGATCAAAATTCCAATTGCTGCAGTTGACGTAATTTATGAAACTATGTAAAAAATCTAAAGTTGCATCACAGACTTGTGGTGTGGTATTGGTGCACAGCTGAAAAGACAAACAATAGAAACAATGTAACAGTACTGTATATTTGCTTGATTTTTTTACATAAACAAAAAAAAATTCTTAATTTTGATTCTGTTAAAAAATTATGTTAACTTGCAGCCTTAATTGAATACTAAAAAACAATTTTGAATTAATGAAGCTTGATTACATCTCTTAAAATAAAAAACTTAAATGTTATCAAAAAATCTTTTAAACTTAAATTAATTTTTCAAAATATTACTGTTTTCAATGAAAGGCATACATATATAGTATAATAGAACATCTGTTTGGCATAAAATGTTATTGATATTAAAAGACAATTATTATATTAAATTTATATTAACTTTAAAAAAAAACTGTACAATACGAACATTCATGAACATACCTCTGATTGTATGTCCAGAACTTTGGTAGCCATATTTTTGAGGTTTTCAGATGCTGTTTCAATCGAAGATGACCTTAATTTATCACTACCACATTTCAATAACTTTTTCTTCAATATGTTGATAAGTCTTTTAACTGCTGATCTATTAAAAATATATTTCCAATAGCATTTAACAAATTTCTGAATGCTGCACATTTCATAATCATTAAACAACAACAAAAAAAAAACAATTAAAAAAACCTTTTGGTGATCTATAATGATAAAATATAATATTCTAATAAGAAATTTCTATTATCAGAAAAAGTAATTTATCTGCCAGTATTTAAATTTTAAAAAAAATAACCTTAAAACTTCAAAATGAAGTTTCCCTCAAAAAATTACTGCACATTTTAGGAATATAATGAAATGAACACGATTAAGTAGAAGTCATTATTCATATGCTTGAAAACTAAATTGTATCACAGAAAAAAACATCAACACCTTCATTTCAAGTTACAAAAAATATTTTTCCATTTCCTACAATTTTTCTTTTAACAGTAAATTACATACTGTTTTTCAATGATTTGTTATTTGAACAATTTTATATTTATTACAATAACTTTTATCCAAAAAGTGGTATAAGCTGATCAGGAAAATTATACTATTAGGTTGTTTATAATTCAACTTTAAGACTAAGTTTACCATTTTGAAATAAATGAGTATATTATAAAATCAGTAACTTTTCAACATTTTGTTAATATTTTCATTTTACTCAATTATTTCTAAATTTCTTTTTTTCCAAACAGAAAAAAAAATTAACAGAAATTTTTGAAGCATCAATAGATATAAAATTTCTACTTTTTTTGTAACAGTAAAGACCAAAACAAATGAAATTATATTGGAGAGTGGTCTAGTAAATATTACGAGAGGATAAAATATTTAATTTCCAATCTAACAATTTTTACGTTCGTCGTAGGAAATGTGCATTGTTTCCATAAGATTTCCATCAATATGACCTTTTTAAAGCTTATCTTTAAATGGACTATCTGCAAATGCTTTTTTTTTTTCAGAATTTCACAGTCTGTAGCATTCTACTTTCCAAATCCATTATCAACTGTGAACAACAGCTTAACTTTCAAATGGTCACAGGGATTTTACTTTTTCATGATTTATTTTACATTCTTAACTTTTACGCATGCATTACTGCACAGAAACATTTCTTATTCATGATTTTTTTTTTTTTTTTCAAAAAGGGATCATTTTCATTTCACTTCAACAATAAGGATAAAAACTGAAAATTTGAAACCCTTCTCAAACATTATTTCCCAGTTTAAAATTACCATTTTGAACATTACATATAATAATATTATCATTTGATAATCCAAGTAAATATCCTTAACTGTTTTAGGAACATTGATATTTTTGAATATTATATTACTGTTATCACTTAGTTTTGAAATTTTGTTTTCATAAATATTTCTTTTTATAGAAGCAATAAAGAAATACCTGTTTAAAATTTGTAATAACAAGCAAATGTTTGAAAAAAGCAGTGCAGGTTGCAAATACCACAGTTACACCGACGATTAGCTTTTTGACAAAACTGCATCTAAAAATCTGAAAACATGAATTATTACACCTGCTTTTTGGTGATTTTCATCTGTCACTACCACCTAAAGCGCAAAAGTGGTACAGAAATGCTTGTAATCATTGCTTTAATAAAAATTTTGATGTTAAGATGAATTCCCATGGTTAAAGAAAATCGAGTTTTATTTCGAAACATAATTTTTTATACAGTATATAATGTTCTTATAGAGGGAGGTTGTATTATTGATATACGTTCTAATCATATCTAGCATCCAAATAAACTTAATTTAGAAGCATTTGTATTACCAAAAATGTAGATGGAAAATGCAAGCAAGCTTTACAAAGAACACAATTTTATAAAATGGCTAGCTAATAAATGTATTTATACTAGGTACTTAATTTTTTTAATGCACAGTTTTGATATATAATTTTAATTCACTTACATAGCAATAAGATCTTCTTCAATTAGTGTTTGCATCTGGTTAAGTATGTCCACAAAAAGCTCTATTTTTTTCAAGTGCGGTAACAATGGACAATCTGATGGAGGAGCATATCCTTTACCCCCTAACTTGATTCGAGTAACATATGAAATAGCTGTCTAAATAAATATAAACACAAAAATTAATGCTTTATAAGTAATATTTCTTAATATTATGCATTTCTTTTAAATACAAATTATTTAAAATTTCAAGGAATGCATCTTATACTTAATCTGAAATTTTCATGAGCATTGCAAATGTAAAAAATTCATTCATAACTTCCAAAAATTGTTATTTTTCTCACTTGCTTTAAAAGTGAATCTCTTGTTTTCAATCTTCAATAGCCTATATTGTTTTAATAATAAAGTTAGCATTAATTATACATAGGCTGTCCTTAATCAATTGTTGTCAAAAGAGTTAATCTTTCATTTTTTTCCCAGATATTTGGCAATCCAACAACAATATGAAAGTGTGGTCCAGCTTTTTAGCTAACGAAGAGCAGACTGCAATGGAGTTTAGGCAGGAAAAAAAAAAGAGGTAAAGATGAGAAGTCTAAAAATACAGCAGAAATTTCAAAATATGAGTTTATTTTGCAAATAAATTTACAGCAATTATTCTTTATCACCATCCGTATCAATATTTTTATGCTCCTTCTCAAAGAAACAGCCTACATACATAGATTAATAAATTTTATGCACATAATAATAAAGATCCTTTAAGCTTTTCCAGCAGTTGCTTACGTAACATAAAAAGATAAGCAATTACAAAAATGTATAATAAAAAATTAAATGTAAAAAAATATCAGATTTAAAAATAATTTATTAGTATATCACTAAAAATAAGTGTTCAGTGATATTTAAATTTATTCACTTTCATACATTTTATTTAGACAATTAAATGATATATAAAAACATGAATAAATAAAAGTAAAAAAAAACAGCTACTTGACACATGGGCATCTCTTTTTCTTCAGAGAGGTGTTTCAGTTTAGTGAATGCTTCATGGCTTAGTTCAATAATTGGCGAAATCATTGCTTTTGAAAGAGCAAGTTCGTTACGACTATTCACTAGGAGACTCAAAAATGATACAATCGTCTCTTCGACATATTCCTATAACAATATATAAAATAACCAGGGTTAATTTGTAGTCATAATGCTTAAACCGTTAATACTAGCATTATTTTTCTATTATTAGAAAATATTCAGGTTCAGAAGGATACTCCGCCTTGCCTAAGCATCTGGGGAGTAATATTATTAGGAAGTTAAAGTCATAAACATTGATTTAATAAATTTTATGTACATAATAATAAAGATCCTTTAAGCTTTTTCAGCAGTTGCTTACAAAATGTAAAAAGATAAGCAATTACAAAAATGTATAATAAAAACTGATAAAAAGGAAAATAAAGGATGAAATAGTAAACATAATAAAAACAAAGCCTCTTTTATATATGTGGAAATAACCAAATATTGTGTTGCATCAAATCGAAAGATAATAAGATTTTTAACAATGCAATGTAAGTTTTTAACATGCAAATATAAAATCATACGTGTTTATTTAAAATTTTGTATCATCAGGCAGTTCATGTAAAAAATTAACCTCAATGTAAAATAAAATAACTGTATGAATTGTATTTCAGTACAAAGAATGGCCAATCTAAAAGAACAAAATCTGGCTTTAAAAATACTAAAATGTGCATGTTATCAAATGAATGCATATTTTTACTCGTAATGTCATTTCTTGAACACACTCATTAAATGGTAATCACCTACATACACTTGTTTGGTACTGATTGAAGAAAAAATTCAGTAAAATCATTTGTAAAAATATTTTAAATTACAGAAATTATCCGAGTTAAGGGAATAAGTTGTATTTGTGAGCTAGAAATAATATGCAATTATTTTTGTTTACCATGCACATAAAAATTATGTATATTAGAATATAAAATTTAATTAAATTTCAGAATAGCTCAGTGCATCAAAAACAGCAATAAATTAAACAGAAATGAGCCACTGAAACTCATCAGTTTAAATCCAACTTTAAACCGATTATCGATTAGTTTTACCAAGTCAATATATATTTAAAAAACAAGGGCACCACAAAAGCCATGAAAAAAAAAATGAAAATAAATAAAGACATTTATACTCAGTGCAATACACTCATTCTATGGTAACAAATATACAGCTGCCCAAAATAATTTCTAAATATATCCTTTACACCCAGAAAATTAACACTTCATTTTAAGCACTAAGTCTAAATAATCTAATACTTAATTTTTAAAAATAATTCAAAGAAAATTATTTTAATAAATTAATGAAATAGAATTACTTCAGTAGCAGATCCTAGTTTAATTCCATTTTCTATATCAAAGGGGATGTCTTTGATGCGAAGCGACTCGGATGTTACATCAATTTTTGAGGAATTAGTTGAAGGACTTCCTTGAAGGCTGATATTTAAAGGAGTTTCCACAATAATATTCTGTATAGTTTCCTTAGACGTTAAAAGGCCAATAAGCTTTTGCTGAAAAACAGTAAAACAAAAATAATGCAACTAAATTTTAACTAGATTTATCTCATTCCTAAATATGGCACATAGCAAAATATAATCTGATAGGGAAAAAAAAAAAAAAAAACATGTGTTTACACTTCTATTTGTTCATAGAGTTTCTTGTCTATATCAGTAAAAGATTTTGGTAATCATCTTGTGTTGCCTACATAGAGATCTGTAATTCAAACAGATTTTCTTGACATTTTACATCGAATTAAAACAAAACCTACATTTGAAAATATTAAACTAAGTGATTTCTTTTTTAACAATTTAAAAAAAAATATTCCACAATATTAGTGCAGTAAGAAAGCGTAAATATTTTTCCATAAAATGCATGTTTATTGGTGAGATATAAATTATTTACCAGAATAATCAATCTGTTCTTTAAGTATGAATTTGTACATTTTTGTTCACACCGAGTACAATATAAAATTACTTTTTATTCATACTGGCATGCAATGTAAGAAAGGGAATCTGTTTATAAAGGAGATTTACAACAACCCATAGAAAATAGTTGCTTTTAAAGAAAACTACGAGCTTCATAGAAAGAAATTAAAGTATGCAATGGTTCCTCTATTTTTCTCATTATAAATGAAACAAAAAAGTAAATGTGTAGACAACAGAAAGGAAACAATTGTACCCATGGACAGTAGCAAAGCAGATAAACAAATATGGAATTCATGACCACATTTAAAATGTCCGAAAGTAGATACTTACAAGTACTTCAGATGGTGGAGTCCCCAAAATTAAGAATCTTGAATGAGGCAAGTGGCTGAAATAATCATTGTTGCTTGATTTCTGCTCAATTAACTTGTCATTTATTAGCCACACATCAGCACAATTATTTTCTTCTATAAACTTTTCAAGGCTCAATACAGACTTTTCTGTTATATCACTATCTTTGAACAGAAAGTGATCAAGGTATGCTTTATGACACTGAACTATATCGTCATCCTTAACTTTTATTTCCGTAGATACCTGTAAAATAAATTTTCCTATTTAGATATTTAATAGTAATAATACCTAACTTAAAAATTGATGGGCAGTTTGATCACAATTTTGAAAACCGGAACAAGATAATTTTTATTAACGCTCCTAAATTGTGATATCAATAGTTTATAAGCCCAATGCAGGAACAATAATTATGTTTCTCATCTGTGTGTATGATGTAACAACATTCATTTTGCGGTAATGTAGAATATATATATATATATATATATATAATATAATATAATATAATATATATATATAATAAATGTTAAATGTGTTATATATATATATATATATATATATATATAAACACATTTATTCACAAGCAAAACAACAAACACATCCAACATCCATTTTAAGAATTTTAACAGATTACATATCTAAATATAAATTATTAAATTAATGCCAAAATTACCTATAGAAAGTTTCTGAACATATCATATTAATTCTGTTACTGTTAAGACTAAATTAATAAATTGAAAAAGACAATCCAAATATGGACTTGTCAACAATTTAAGTCATCAGCTCGACTTTGGATGAGCTCGTCATTTTAAAATCTTGATTTTGTTTGCGCAAAACCATCAATAAGATCAGTTGTTGAAAACATAAAGGGAAATTACCCTAAATATGCAGAAAAAAGGTAAAAGAGTCTTAACTCTAAATGACATACTATCAGAAAGATATCTAACATTTATTAACAAACATAAAATATTGCACATTATTTTAAATTGCACTAAATCAATTAATTCTACATCTATGATAATATAAATATATTAACAAGGAATTAGTGAATGAAAGTGCGAGAAATTCATTTTACTGCCATCAGCATATCCATCCGCTATAATATATATTTTTAAATTTAGGAATTAAATTATAAAAATATTTAAAGGAAGAAAAAAAATTATATGATTAGTTAAGTTAAAAATCATTTGACAATAAAAATTATTAAATAATATTTATTCCTAGTTCATGCATTCTTGATTCTGTTCTTGAAGTTTCTATTTGGTTTAATTCATTATGGTTGCTTTAATACAAATAATGCATATGCTTAATTCATAGTAATTGAAAAAAAGGTAGAAGTTAAAGCTATGCTTCTGAAAATTATTGGAATTCCTCAGGACATTTTGTTACCAGAAGTTTGTCTTTGATGGCAAAATTTAAGAAAAGCTATCACAAACACATATGACAGCAGTACTTCCGTGCTTAGTACAGGTAAGATGCAGTAAGAAAAAGAAATGCCTTAAAATAAAGCATAGACATTTCTTTCAATTTGGATTTTATTAAATACTAGCAGTATGAACACAACATTGCCTGTGGAAGCAGGACTTCAACAAATTTTTTTTTAAAAAAATCACCATAATGATACGAAAAAGTTTTGGAAACAAAAGATACAAATTGATTTTCCCACTTATTTTTCTTTGCGATCATGACATTTGAACTGTAGGAAAACAGTACAGAGTACCAATACCGATATTTTTGAAAAAAAATTTGGGGATTTAAAAGATTGATTCCTATAAACCAGGTAAAATGTTAAAGAATGAAAACCAAATGAAATTTCAAATGAATTCAAATGGAACAATATGCCTCGAAAGATACAGATAAACATAATTTCTACAGTATTTAAATATATCCAAAATGAATCAGAGAAGAAGAAGAAAAAAAAAAAAGTGAGAGATGAAATCTTCCACTTCAGGTTTAAACTTTGAAGCCACATTATGTAAATAGCTCCTTGAAGTCATATTTCATTTTTTCTAGTCTTCACAAACTAAAGATATCAGCCATATGCTTGACTATCAAACAGTATAAAAACAAACAAAGTAAAAGAATGATCTGTCAACGCAAAGCAAAGGGATTATGATGTCATGTGGTTTCGACGAAATGCATGTTGGGAAAATAAGTCATGCGACCTTGATTACGAAGAATCATGAAGGGAATTTTGAGGTGAAAATTTTTTAACACTTCAGAAAAAAAATTAATTCAAATTTAACCAACTGTTCAATTTTAACCATTCTTGTTTTAAATCACGGAGAAAGGTTATATTTATTACTTCAACAAATTTCAAATTGACAACAAAATTAGAACGGCATATGCAAGAAATTGAAATTCCAAATGAAGTTTTTTAGGGTTAACCAACTATTTTTTTTAAATTTCTCAAAATTCAGTAAATTACGTTAGAAATTCAATACTAACTTCATTAGAATGGGAATCATGTTCTCTTTCCGATGGTGTATCTATTTTTTTCATATAATTATCCGAAACCATTCTATTGAGAAATTAGTGCGAAAAATCAACCAAAAAACAAAACATTAAATAAAAAAAATTCTAGATTAAATTTTAAAATTCCTGCTTCGAGGTGCATTGAGTCACTATTAAGACAACCTGTGTGCAAAATTTCAAGGCTGTAAGTGTGATAGATTCATCTGGACATCGCACACACAAACATTGCCTTTCATAAGTATAGAAAATTGCATCTTGCAGTATAACACAGAACAGCAATAAATGGGAAACATTTATGACATAAAACATTTATCTAAAACACTGCTCGAGAATCATCTAGTTTAGTTTAATTATTTTATTGTTAATAGTAGATAAATACAAATAATTTTCAAATCTATAAAATGTAAATTTTATAAAATAAACAAATTTTAAACTCCTTAAAATAAAAACTTTCTACCAGGTTTTAAAGGCCTTTTTATTCATCCCACAGTATTTATCTATAATATCTAGTGCAAAACATATAACTAATACATAAAGAAAATATTAGAAAAAAAGAAAATTCAGCAAAATATTATATGTAATAAAAAGTTAAAGAAAATAAAATAATAATTACTAACGTTTTTAGTAGATAATCTTCCTAAGCAAAGTTCAACAGCTTGAAGAAGATCTTTGGGACATAAAAACATAGTTCGGTCATTTTTGAAGATACTAAACAACTCGCACAAGTTCAGCATATATTTTGTCAAAGGAATGCTTCCATAGAAACCCTCAATTTCCATGCAGTGAAGAATCACAATATCTATAAGAAAAGAAATGTTACAAGTATTTCAAAAAAATGCAAAAAAAGTTTTTTAATAATATCCCTAAATGAAAAGAAAGCTTAATTCTAGGGATGGGGAAAACCTACCAGTTATAACTGAAAATCGGTTTTATCATCTTGATTAACCGATTTGTTTGATCATTTTTTTTTTTTGTCCTGGTTATAACCAGTTTTTAAAAAAATTCCAATAATCAGGTAAAAAATCTAGTAAAATTACCTTTGGAAAAGAGATAAATTAAACAAATTAGGTTAGTTCAGGGATGAGATTGGCAAAAAAGCAAAAAGACTGAAATCATACAAGAGCAAAAAAATTTGTACCATAATTTATACGCGAAAGATGTTTTAAGAAGTAAAATATCAGAACACGCAACATGATGAAAATATTACACTATAATAATTAATAACTTAATTATCTATAATTCAGTATGTATAAATAAGAAAAAGAATATTAAATTATTATTAAATCATTCACATTAAAAGTTAACAAACAAGTTTAACACATCATCAGGGGCATCTTCAAATACAAAATTAGACATTAAAACATATTTACCACCTGTACATCACTAAGATGCAACATTCACCCAACAGAAGTCAGAGAAGAATTATATTTAATAGCCTTTTGATAAAAGTTAGCTCAAAAAATAAATAAAAATAAGGACAAATAATTTCTTTTGCTTCATGCAATTGTGTGTGTGTAAAGTGTATTAGCTCTTTATAAATAATAATAAAGTATCATATACTGAATTTGTTTTATTTCTTTTATTTTTATACATTTTTGCAAAAGTAACAGCACAATGATTTTACACCTTATAAAGTGAGAGAGGTCGAGAAATTGTACAGCTACAATGACAGATTCATTTAGCATTATTGTTATTTGAAACCCTTTGAAACATTTCCTTAATTGTTAAAGAAGTGGTTTTTTTTCATTTTTTTTATTTGTGTGGCTTTTGTTGGTACCAGATCTCCATTGAAATGCTTCACCCCTTGTTTTGGAGGGCTCCGATCTTTGACAGATTTTTCTTCAATAAAGGATGTGTTTGCATCCTTTGCAAGTTTATTTTCAGTAGAGGCTAAAGTTTTTGCACGGTCTTCATTAGTATCTCTTTGTTTAATTACTGGCATAGTTGTCGGGACTACATTATACCTGGAATGCCTAGGTAAATCATCGGTTTTATTTTTTATTTTGAGAAGATTTTTTTTTTTAATGTCTTATTCTCTGCTTTTTTGCTGTATTTGCACACAGATTTTTAGCTACCTCATTTGACAGGAGTTTTTCTTTTGATGTAGTTTATTTGTTTGTTTTTGTTCCATTTTTTATTTTTATTTCTTCATCTTGGTACGCCCGACAAGATGACCTTAAGTTTTGAACTAATTTTTTTCAACATGTTCACGCAAAAAAAAATCTTTTTTTTTTTTTTTTTTTGCAAAATATGCCACAGAGGTTTTGTTTTCTGCAAAAAGGTGGTACTTAATACTTTGAATGGCACAGAATATGTTGGAATTTTCATCCTTGTAGAGCTTGCTGATATAATGTTGATTCGTCAGTAGAAGATGAATCAGCTAGTTTCCTAGCCAGTGGAGTTAAGCTGCGTAGTCAAGCATATTTTCCCAGAATTTTCTTTCAAAAACGGAAGATAGAAAGGTTTCTTTTCTTTGTCTAAAAGCGGAATTTTCGGAAGAAAAACCAAATTTTTGCGGTGGGTAAAAAAGATAAAAAAAAAAACGGAATTTTGAGGGGAAAAATGAAAAATTTCTCCAAAATAACAAAAAAGCAGAAATTCGCCAAAAAGCGGAAGAATCTCATCCCTGTTAGTTACCAATTTATTAGTTACTAGCTTCAGCCAAGAAGTTAAAAAGTACTCGGCTGAAATTAGTAAACTTTCACCTTTACTTCAAAGGAGAGACCCTCTCATCACATGATGAGGTAGTAGACATGAGTGGTAGTTAGTGGTTAGCTTGAAAGTTTGTTTCCGAGTAAGCTGAGGATTTACTTTCAGCGGCCTTTGTTACTCAAAAGGAGTAATCTTCATGTGTGTGTTTTTTTTGGGGGGGGAGGGAGCTGAGTAAAACTTATATGCCAGGTTTGTTATTTATAGCCTAAAAATATTTATCTTTGTTTGGAAGTTCTGTGGCTTCCAAAAGATTGGTATTGTCTTTGAATGATACAGTTTCCGATGAGAGGAATTGAATCACAGATCAACAAATTGCTGAAAGAGTTTTCCTGCAAGAGATTTCCTGTACAAATGTGAATAAATTTTTTTTGTCTAAAACTTTTCTTTTTACCCCTAAAAAAACAAACATTTAAAAGAAATAACGAAAACCGGTTTTGAGAAACCAGTTATTTTGAGTGGTTATGATGGTCAGGTTAACCCAGAGGTGAAATAAACTGGAATAACCAAAAACCGGTTATTTTTGCAATAACCGTCATCCATAGTTAATTCCTTTAACATAATAGGACTATATCAGCCTATTTTTTTATCATCTGCTATCAAAATAATTTTATTTTCATAAATTTGAAAGGAGGTAGATTTCCCAGCCATGTAATAAGTTTTCTAATTTTTTTAATTAGTGGATATTTTATGCTCTTTGTAAAATAATTACAAATTCATCCTGTGATATTTCTATAAAAAAAAAATAGAAATATGAGAATTATCAACAGAAATTATGACAAATGATGATATATCCAACATGTAATTTAAATAAAACTTAAAAGCAATGACAATGAAAAAAAACTTTCAATATAAACAGTGAACTATAACACAAAAAAAACCTGGTAGGCTTTAAATAAAAAAATGATTAACTCAAAATGCTGATAATATTTAATATTCAGTATAATATAAATTAAATAGACCTTCATATAAGCATATAAATTTTGTTACAGATTAATAACTGTATCTTACATTTATAATATCTTCATTCTTTATATTGAATGAAAACACTTTGCAATAGAAATTATGACAAATGATGATATTATCCAACATATAATTTAAATAAAACTTAAAAGCAATGACAATGAAAAGAGGCATTATTGGTGTTACTTCAGTATATTAACCAATGTAACACATTTAAATCCATGGTTAAGAATTTCGCAAAAAAAAATTATATAGAGCAAAATACCTTGGTAATTTGCTCTCTATAATTTTCAGTTTTTCACCCAGTTCAGTTTTTCAGATCCAGTTTTATATGAAACACCCTGGTCAATATTGAAAATGTCTTTGCAACATTATTTCACACATTTTATCATTCTGGGGAAAAAACACTCACCTTCATCTATTTCAATGGAATCAAAGTTTTTTATATGGGATATTACGTTTTCTTTCCACCTGGCATCTGGTTCTCTCCATAGCCATACTTTTGTTTCCCTCATTTTCAACTAACAGCTGAATTATAAAAAGACTTTGTTATGTTTAATTGCAATTTTATGTACGATCATTTAAAATTATTTGCGCAAAGCTTAGTAGGACACTTATAAGATTGCGATCATTTGAAATATAACGAAAACATAACCCACGAAAAATAACATACATATATTTTTATATATAAACCAAAAGAAAACTCTAAATCTAATTATGTTTAAATCAAATGAATATATATATTTATTGAGAAACACGCAAAAATACAATGCTATAATCATAAATTAAAATGCTTAGAAATGCGTTAAGTGAAAATACTTTCACAGATTCACAGTAAATAATCTTCAAAAAAATTACACGAAGAAAGAAATAAAGGTCATTTTTAACACATTTAATTAAAAAATACATAGTTTTTACATATCGAAAACATAACTCTATTTACCTATCAAAACAAATTTAAAACCCCGCGAAATAAGTCAAGTTGAAGAGTGCTTTTACTGGCTTATGCTACATTACTAAAACTACTAAAGAACGGCTTTGCCAGTGATTCTTTAATTAAAATTGCAATCTTAAAAGAGAATGGTACTTTGAAGAAAATGAAGGACAGCCGAGCAGGCTCTCCGGTTAAAGGTGGAAATAATGCAGATCCAATGGACCTTATGCACCGTTTGGGTTCGAGAGTATAAAAAAACAGCTGTGGAGGAATAAACAAAACGATCGGCCTATAAGCGCCTCAGAAATAAAAGCAGTTACGAGTAAGCTATTTAAGACTGACCAATGGCTGTTTCCGGCAGGTCACGTGTCGGAGGATGTGACGTCACATGCATAAGGTCCATTGTAATGAAGGTCTCCAACACCCAACGACTCTGAGTTTATTCCTGAGCTGATCAAAAACGATGCAGGTTAGTAAAAGGTGGTCGTTCGAATCTACTATACCGCACTGGCGGCATAAGGGAGATGATTCCAGACCAACTTTCAAAAGTATAGCCTTTGTAGGTAAAGACCGGGTTCGAAGCCGTGTAAGAAGAATTTCCTTTCTCCGAGGTAATAGTTGAGTCTTCGTTGTTTTGGGAAGATGCGTAAAAGATCGAAAGTATTTAGTGCTTTCCCATTGAATGCGACCCTGATCTGCTTGCAGTCGGAAAATAACTTTTCTGAGGTCCTCTGTCGAAATATAAGGATAAATATTCACATCTAAAGTACGAGCAGCTCTTGCTGCTTCGTCTACTTGTTCGTTAATCGTGATCCCCACATGAGCAGGTACCCATACTAATTTTATAGCTTTACTTCTAGGAATAGCCCGGATAATCGCAGATCCTATTTGAAGTGAAATCGTTGGCGATTTCCTATGGATAGATTCAAGTGATTTTAGAACTGTCTGACAAGCTGTCCGAGCTGAAAATATAAGATTTGTCCTCTTCTTGAATAAATCGTTCGATCGCAATCAATATCGCGCATCCTTCAGCTGTAAAAATTGAGTTCTTAGGGTGAAGCTTAAGGGTAAGAGTTCGGTTATATGTGATGTTCAGTGCCGCAAGCGGAACACCTTCTTCACCTTTCGACGCGTCCGTAGCAATAAAGATCGAAGAATTCCATTCTTTATTGACATATTCGTCAAATAATTTGCAAATGGTAGGAGATGAGATTTGACTTTGTTGGAAAGGGAGATCATTCGTATGAATGCGAATTTTAGTCTCCTGCTGCAGCTCAACCGGGTACACAAAAGGAATAAAATTTTCAACGCTAACATTTACATCCTTCAGAAATTTGAGCCAGTTCGTACCACCTGAAAACCGTTCTTCAAATGAAGGACGTAAACCATCCAAAGTACAAAGATTAGACTTCTTAATTGGGGAAAATTTATCTCCCAACGCAAAATGTCGAAGTAAAAAACTAGTGGAAAGAGCTACACATCTATCTCGTAGACGAATTTCGCTCGTTTCAGCAAACATGACAGGGATCGGGGTTTAGTTTAGTTATATTAACGTCCCGTTTTTGAAGCAACACGAGGGCTATTTTGGGACGGACCTCGTAATTTTGAACCTCGGTCAGATGACGAGGACGACACCTGAGCTGGCACCCCCTTTCCAAACTTCCACGCCACACCAACGGGAAGACGTTTGGCCACTACGTATGATTTAACGTGCAACAGGCACCATACACGGCGGATCTTCAGTGGAATCGGGTTTCGAACCTGGAACCCTCCAGTCCCAAAGCCGAGACCTTACCACTAGGCCACCGCGGCCGACAGGGATCGGGGTCCAACGAGGAAGTCCCGCCGCAAATCGGAGACAATTATGATGCACAACTTCCAATTTCCGCCAGCTTGTTGAGCCTGTATAACCGTGGCCCTCGAGAATGAACTCGAAGGTCACGGCCGTGCTCTCTCAGAAGATTGGAAACGAAGAGTGTGTTATCGCTTACTTCAGCAAGAGCTTGGGTAAGCCAGAAAGAAATTATTGTGTCACGCGTAAAGAATTACTAGCCATCGTGAAATCTATAGAGCATTTCCATCACTACCTCTATGGACGTAAATTTCTTCTCCGGACTGATCATGCATCCCTTAGATGGCTTTTGAATTTCAGGGAACCTGAAGGCCAGATAGCTCGCTGGATCCAAAGACTGCAAGAATATGACTTCGAAATCCAGCATCGTAAGGGAACCTCTCACGGAAATGCAGATGCGCTCTCTCGAAGACCCTGTAAAGAGAGTTGCAAACATTGCACGAATGCAGAGAAAAAGTTCGGAATGGAAACAGACATTTCCGTGAAAGTTTTAACAACTGAGGATGCCTGGTCTTCAAGTGAGGTTCAAAAGGCACAGCTAGATCCTGCTATTAGGCCAATTCTGGAGAGGAAATTAAATTCAGAAGATCGACCATCTTGGCAAGAAATCGCTCCGGAAAGCCCTGCAACAAAACGATATTAGTCTCTTTGGGACTCCTTACACCTTAAGGATGGTGTTTTATATCGTAAGTGGGAGAGTGACGATGGAAGTTCTTGTCGCTGGCAACTAATTCTCCCGAAAAGCAGAATTCAAGAAGTTCTGCGAGAGACTCATGACAGCGCAAGTGGAGGCCATTTTGGAGTTATGAAAACTTTGAGCAAAACCCGAGAGCGATTCTATTGGGATAGACTTCGCGCCGACGTCGAAAAATGGTGCAGAGAATGCCACGCTTGCGGAGCCCGAAAAGGACCCAAAACAAGAACTAAAGGCCGTTTACAGCGCTATAATGTAAGCGCACCTTTCGAAAGAATGGCTTTGGATATTTTAGGACCTCTTCCTGTAACGACAAAGGGCAATCGGTATGTACTGGTATTGATGGACTATTTTACCAAATGGCCAGAGGCAATCCCCATTCCAGATCAGGAAGCCTCGACTGTGGCTGAAGAACTTGTTCGAGTATGGATTTCGCGGTATGGCGTACCTATGATATTACATTCGGATCAAGGTACAAATTTTAATTCCGCTCTCTTTACTGAGCTCTGAAAACTTTTAGGAATTCTGAAGACTCGAACGACGGCGTTACATCCCGAGTCCGATGGCATGGTCGAGAGGTTTAATCGAACGATTTTAAACCATCTATCTTTATTTGTATCGAAGAAACAGACCGACTGGGATACACATTTACCACTCTTTCTCTTGGCCTATAGGAGCGCAGACCATGAAGCGACCGGATGCACTCCAGCAGATATGCTTTTTGGTCGAACACTGCGATTGCCATGTGATATCCTATTTGGACGACCGAGTGTTACGCCTTCCTCGCCGAATGAATACCTGAATAGTTTAGAGGCACGTTTGGAAAGCGTACATGCATTTGCCAGAGAGCGAATTAAATTGGCCAGTGAACGAATGAAGACTCGCTACGATTCCGGCCATCATTTTAAGGAGGGAGACCAAGTCTGGATGTATAACCCAAAGCGACGGAGAGGTCTGGGCCCGAAATTACAGCAGAACTGGGAAGGACCTTATACTATCGCCAAGAAACTGAACGATGTCATCTACAAAGATCACCTAACGCCAAGCCAAATGTAATTCACATCAATCGGCTAACCCCCTATTGATCACAGTTCGGTGTAACGAGACTGCCGGGACGTCAGTCTTTGAAGAGGGGAGCAGTGTTACAGTCATGGAAAGTCGCTTCCCAGCAATGCAAGTCTTATGGTTGGGAAGAGAGTTTTACAAGGAGAAGCATGGAGTGACCTCTGCGACTCTTATGGCACGCATGACCTTCGCGAAAAATAGATTATTCCCGAAAATGCAACCCTTTTCTCGATATTTCTATTAGGGGCCGAGATCCAGGTTTTCGCAGAAAATTCTATGTGACGTCACGGCCTATCGCGGAGAGTATATAAGACCGCGTTTGGATCACGGAGTGTCTTTGATCGACTGGTTACTTCACTTTGAAGCGTGAACGTCTTCGGAGTTCTACCCACTGTGTGAGCTAATCAGCTGAGCTGTTATTGTCGTTACTAGTTATTTGCTGACTGTTTGATATCAAAGTGCTGAACTGCCATTACCTGTGAATTGTTGTCTATTTACATTGGCAATCTGTGCAAGGACTTTTGTTTCCTGTACCTGTGCCACGTGTTTTCCTGCATATTTGTAAATAAACCTTCATTCTCCATTATCCTGCGTGTTGGACTGTTTACACCATACACCACAGAGAGACCTTTTTGCAACAATATATTTGTTATATAATTTTTGACATTAAACGAGGAAATAAATTATAATTTAAATTCTGATGAAGAGAAGTGTGCCACTTAGTATTCACAGAATTACATACTAAAAAGGGAGATTGTAAAAACCAACTACAGGGTAGCCTAAACGATTCATCGGGTTTCAAAACACTGTGCATCGAGTGGCATACGACCTACAAAGATGGGCGATACACGACAAGATACATACACTCCCCAAGTTTAAAAGCATGCCTTGTGGCTCGCTAGAAGGCAAGCCTGTAGTGGCAATGCAGGAGAAGTTTTGGTATGTTAGATTATGCGAAGTGTTATTTGGTGACGAGTGTTCAGCGTGCATTCCTGCGCAAATACGGAAAAGCTGCACCTGGTCATTTGTAGTATGTACCAGAAACTTCTTGAGTGTATGCATCTTTTCATGTATTACCCATCTTTCGTTTGTTGCATATAAACAGTCCTTTGAAACCCGATGAATAATTTAGGCTAACCTGCAAATTAGGTATTATTTTGTCGGAATTTCCGTAATTATGTTGGAAAAGCAAGGTAAAATGAGCTATCAATATCAAGCTTATCAATGCACACAAAAGCTGAACATGGGTAAAACTAAACAATAGATGTTTTGGTTTTATTTCTACTAATTCTAAATATACCATTTATTTGGTGGTTCTAGTTGAGTATAATATGCTAACAACATTTTGCTTCATATGCAGTATTTAACATTAAATCAAATCATATAATGCACCCAGGGTCACAACCGAAAGACAATATCCTATGTTCATTTTTTGAACATAAATGATTTAACATTAATTAGGATAGATTTAATATAATGATAATTCCTTTGAGTTCACTCTGAATGTTCTTGAAACAACCTGCAAATGTCCGTGAGAAATCGAGTAGTGTTTTGGTGATATTCATCGTTCATAAAAGACACAAAAGTAAAGTCAGTAACAATTTATTATATATATATACATTTTTACACACATGGAATGAAATTCATGCAGTAAATAAATAAACTTAAGCTAAGATTCAAATACTTATTTACATAATTTAGAAATATCACCAGGATGACTGAATACTCCAGAAATCAATAATGATAATTATATTCAGCATTATTTACATGAAAAATAAAATACCGATTAGTTTACATCTTAATTTACAAAATATATTTAACAAATGAATGATAAAGTGTTATACAGGTAAATAAAAAAATTACTTATTACCTATTCTAAAAGGAAAAAGAAGGATTTAAAATTAAAAACTCCCAGAAAATATTTCCAAGATATCTAATATATAAATCAACAGTACATATTTTAATATAAATGAATTGAACAGTTTGAATCATTTCCAAAAAAAAATTCAACGAAGATATATATCATCATTATCAGACCAATCAATTTAAAAATCATATTTATCTAAAAAATTCTGAGCTAATATAAAATTATAATATATTTTTGCACAATTTTTTAAATTCAAATTATTGATCAAGAAAAAAAAAGTGTGCACTAAAATGTTCAAAAACAATCTGTAGTTTCTTCAATAGTACTGCAAATATGAAAAAAAGGCAAAAGAAAATGTGAAACCAGCAAAGGTGAAGGCTGCTAACCAAATAAGACTGGATGGAAAAAAACTGGAAGCACTTTTATTAAAATCAGTTTCATTAAAAAACAAATATACTCCCTACTGCAAAAAATAGAGGGGAAAAAGAAAAAAAGAAATAAAACTGAGAAGGAAGAATTATGAGCTGCTTGAATATCTTTGGGGTCTTGATGTGAAATTCTGCCATCAAGTTAAAAATTACAGCACCCTTGCTATGTCAACTGAATGAAGAGAAATCAAAACTTGAAGCTGATGATGAGAGCAGACTTTCCTTTCTACCCCATTATGAACAACAAGTCCAAGAAAACTCCAATACAGTTCTGAGTGCTAAGATGCAGGAACAAGATATAAAATAAGGCCAAATAATTTTCATTTATCTTCCTTCTGCAGACCACCGAACCCAACACTTGGAACAGCTTCTTGAATCAAAGACGCGAGAAAACAGTCAATCACTTTTTCGTGGCAAAGCAAACCAAATAGATACCTCTTCGGATAAAATGAACGACTCCCCAATGGTATAAAAGAATATGACCTAACTTCTAGTAACTGTAGCGATGCATCCAGGCCCATCATTAGTGCCAAATTTGAAAGTAGGCCCCTCTTACCTTCTTCGAGTAACCTTGCCTTTTGACAACATACAAAACCAATGAGGTTTTTTAAATCTCCATCATCTAAATCTTGAGTATCTTCATCAAGTCCCCATAGAGTAGAACACCTTGAATTTTAGCTAACGAACATTAATTTCTAGAGCTTCTTCCTATAGATCTCCATCGGTAATTATCTTCCGATTTGCGACCCCATACTTGAACCTTTGCAGGCTTCATGTACTCAAAAGTGCTCTTCGCTAGGTACTGCAACAGAAGAATCATCGTAACCGAGGTTTCAAATTTGAGCTCCATCGGCAACCGATCGACTTATCTTCGACCGAACCTCCTTGGGCAAACTTTGCATTTCTTCACTGAACCTCCTAATTTATGTGCAACAGTAGATTCTGCATGACAAGGAACTTTTGAAATAGTGCACTGTACAGAGTCTCTGCTTCTTTGGGTTAATCATTTTCTTTCAGGATTATCAGGAACTTTTCAATTTCTAAAAATAATTATCATCTTCTAATGCAGAGGAAATAAAAAGGACGTCTGCTAACAATCAGCCCCTTATCACTCGGAATGACACAGCAAGGATGCTGCAATCAATGAAAGAGGAAGTCGCTTTAGATGTTCGCCAAAGGACCAACGGATTCCTTGCAGTTGATAAGCCCAGCGTCCGCAAAAACTATGTTTGCCTTTGTTAAAAATGCCAAACACTCCTCAGCAGAAGGAAGTGCTAAGGCACTCTGAATATACGAAATCGGTATGTTTGGACGAAATCTAAGGAAACAGTACAACAGTGCATATTAACATATGTTATGCAGAGAAAAATAAAATTAGGTAATTACATGATTAATAAAGTAATGAAATACCATATTAATGGTCACTCATATTAATTCAAGATACTTACTCAAAGAATGTCTTAAGACTTAAAAACAAACTAACTACTCAAAATTGTTTTTGGACTATTTGCTGTACATAATAATAAAAAGAAACCTTGCTGAGAAATTTTTATATGCATTTTGTGAAGGTTCCCGAGGAATTAAATGTTTCGATATTTGAAACAAGTTGTTTTAAACATTAAATTAGGTCCTACACAAACATTAAATTAAGTCCTATACAAAGTGTAATAAAAATTAAAAATATATATTAAAATTTTTAGTTTCGACTAACTGAGAATGTAAAATGTTTTCCCTTTTGACTGACTTTGAAGCTTCCAAATAAAATTAATATGAATGACATCTTTAAAATCATTTTGTTTTCACATTTCAATACTACTGAACCCTAGGAAATTCATAAAATTTAAATCCTAAAAATCCCACTAAAAAAATATTTTTGAACATTATTCCATTTGGAATTCCTGAATACTATTTAAAACGTCGACTGAGGAGAACTGAATAAAAACCGTTCACAACTGCATCAATTAAAAACACAAGAATACAATGTGACCATGAGCTCCAACTCTTAGATAAGAGACTGTTCACCAAACAAATATAATTAGAAATTTTATGATAGGAAGGATTCAAACTGATTTTTTAAACTGCAATTATCAGAAACCAACCATAATAATGTAAAATAATATGACTAGCATTTAATAAAATGGAAATGTGACCATTTTTTTTTTTTTTAAATATTTAAACACTAAATTTATCTTCAAACATTAAAATTAGTTTCACTTCATAGAATATTTCACAAAATGATAGTTCAACTTTGCTGCTGCAGTCTGACATAGAGCAGGGAGCCTATAATCCACTTTAACATTTGGTATATATTGAAATGGCATCAGAATATAAAACATTAGTTGCACAGAAAGAAGAACTATGAATTTTACCGATTCCTTAATCTTTTTAAGGGGAAACTTAAATAAAGTTTAATTAGTGGAACTTTATCATAGCCATAAAATTTGTAACCTGCTAATGATTGGAAAATGTGTTTATATGAGGAATTGAGAAGCAAAGTGGACTAACACAAAATTTTCACTAAAGTGAGCTAGGCATCATATTTTATAAACACTGAAAGAGAACCATTAGACAAGCACTTATATCCAGAATAGGGAAGCTAAAACTCTTTTAATCTACTTTGGTTTCAAAAGAAAACATTTTCCAAATTTCATACAATGTCTAATTCAGTTTAGTGAAACTTCATGGCTGGTTCACTGTGGTTCTCAAAGTGCTTCATATTAAAGTAGCTAAGCACCTTCAGCTGAAATCATGAATGAAAGAAAGAAAAGCCACCGTCCAAGAATTCTCAACATTTTCTTGTACTATTTTCATGCATAACTAACTTTTTCTAACTAAAAAACGACACTTAATTGATCCCGTAAGAGCTAGAGAACTCGGCAAATATCACAATAAGACCTTTTTAAATGAACACACTCCAGATTCTAAAACAATAAGTATCCCATTTATGCTAAGATTAGCTGTTACTGTAAATAAGTATATTTAGGCTGAAATTAAAAAAATGCTATTGCCAGTGCACTTTTTAAGAAAGAAAACTTGGTCTAAATTTGATTTACACGAAATCTTAAATATTTCCTAACTAGTCAAATAGCACAAAATATTGTACAACACTGAAAAAAATACTATACAATTACCTTGTGCTATTTTGGGCAGTCAAGAAATTAAGATTTCAACAATCACAATAAGGTAAAAATCTTATGAAAATAATAAGCATTTATATCAAAGAAATGATGATAAATTTATAATAATAAATGGATAAGATATGCCATCATACTCATGTAGCAGCTTTAAGTCAGAACTTGCAAAATAACATAATTATTAACCATACTAATGTCAGTTGGGAAGTCTTAAAATCTTTCAAAGTTTATGAATGACGAAAAAATGCAAGCACTACGATAATTAACACTAAAACACGGAAAACCTCGAAGATAGAGTTCTGCCTCACAAATACTTACCATTAGAATGATAACATAGATAAATAAGAAAGAGAAATACGTACGACTTGATAGAGGCCTTAAGAGCAGCTTTTCTAATCCTTTCTATAAACCAGTCAATTATAAAAGAGGACATCTTAGGAGCGGATAAATATAGTTTAAAAAACCTAGAATAATTATTATTTGAACATGCTTTAGCAAGTTTTAAAGCATGAGATACCACCTCATCTTGTTTTTCATCATTTTTCAGATCTGCCAGTATATTTTTCAATTCTACAAGAAACAAAAAATAAAATTTTTCTAATATTTTAAACCCAGCAATATACAAAATAAATGCTTTAAATAATGTAAATGTATATATTCAATACTGAAGGCATACAATTTAGATTAAAAATTTACCTTGAGAAAAAACAGAACACAAAAATTACACATATGATGTATTTCACGGAGGGGAAAAAACAGTGGAACTATGATGTTAACAATTTAATTTATGTTAACTATTGTTTTAGGCTACAGTAAATTCTCGATTATTCGGCATTCAAGTATCCGGAAAGCTCAACTAACCGGAAAAATTAGAAAAGGAGTTTTTCTAAAAATTTTACATCCGCGTGCAGTCCCATTCAAGGGGACAATTTATTTCTGGAATGCAACGTCCACTCGCGCATACAGGGGTGTAGAAGGGGGGGGAGCAATATACAGTACAATGTGTACAGACTTGTTTTATGGGGGGGGGGGTCAGCGAAGATGAGAATCCCCTCAAAATAAAAGGCCCTCACCTTCGCCAGAAAAGCAATCGTAAGCCTCCTCAAAAAAAAAGGTAAAGGGACAGAATCGGTAAAAAAGGTATTTCTCCAGATTGGTAAGTCTCTTTTCCCCCCTTTACTTATAATGAGATCTCTATCTCTTTGAAAAATATTACGTAAAACTTTGGCTGAATTTTTACTTCAAAGAAATTCTATAAACACACAGTGGCCTTTAACCCTCTGAGCGCCCAATTATTTTGAACTTTTAGCTAGAAGTTAGAAAACTTATCTTTTAAAGCAAATGAATCGATCTTTTTCATATTTAATTATATCTCTGAAATCTTAAGAATACTTTAACCATGATTGTTTAAGAAAATATACATATAAATACGAGCTAACTGCTCTTTAACTGAACATGATAAACGTAAAAAGACGTTTGCGCCGCTCAGAGGGTTAAATCTAATTGAATACTAATATGACTTTTAATGCAACAACTTTTAGTTGTTTAAAATCAGAATCAACAATATTTACGGCTAATGGCATTTATTACTTTTAAGTGCAACAAAAAATATAAAAGCACAAAGTTACTATTACAACTTTAAAAATAGAAAAATATTTACATGCTCATTTGAGCAACAGTAGTGTGAATCAACCAGTGAGCGAAAGCAAAGAGGAAAAAAAGCAAAACAAAATGCTTGCAACCGCTTTTATACAATCATCTGGTGATCACGTGAGAAAGATTTGCATAATCATTTGCATACGATGTGGCAGTTACGACTCGGAATCATAAATATCGGAACCTCATGCTAATTAGATGATCGCATCTAAAAATAATTTGATCTTGTACAAAACTAATACAGCACGAGATTATGAACTTTAATTTATTATTTATAATACTGATATGTTTATAGATTAAGAAAAATGTGTTTAATGATGAATAAAAACAATTTCTTGGGAATGAACAGAAGCACGCTTTTGTTTATGTAGGTGTTTATTGTGTACATTTGAAAACTTGAGGTAATTGCAAGTACATTTAACTGGAATAAGCTATTTTAGCTCCTGATGTTCATATGCATAGTTTCAAAGTCTTAGGTTAGTTATAATTAAATATTTTATAACCATGGTAGGAAAATTTCACTCTATACTTAACAGAGATATTTTAAGGAAAAATAAAATTTCTTTGATTTCTAAATTGCCTTGAAAATAACTAATAATAATAAACAGTAGAAAGTAAATATGACTGACAGAAATAATAAAATAAGAAGAGGGGCTGATATTCTTTTTTCCAAATATTAGCGAGATAATTCAAATGTAATGGCAAAGAAAATATAATTAAATGTTGATGAAATATAAGTTTTTCACAGCAATGTGGAATTCTTTGGAACTGATGTACAAAGAAAAATACAAAATGATTAACAAAACTTGGAAGTATAGAGATTAAATACATTAGTATGCTAATTAATAATTACATTTAATATTTAAAAATTTGCAATTTTTTAAGGCATTTGCACAGTTTTATCAAAAGCAGATTTGTACATAAGAATAGCAAAGAAAGAAAAACTTTCTATGACATAAAAATTATTTGATATTCAGGATCAGGAACAAAAGTTTTCACATTAATAACCTATCATGCAGTATATGAAACCACAAAAGCAATTACCTATCGCATTTTCAGTATACATGGTATATAATATGTGGTATCCAGTGAACTCTAGCCTGTTCCCTTCTTTCACTTCTTGATACAATACTTTCAGCTGTGACTGACATTGGTTGAATTCAGTGTGGTCTCCCTATAACATTTAAGTAAAAATGTTCTGTGTATGTGGATATATAAATTTTCAGTATAATATATAACCGATTTCATTCGATTCAACAGTACATTTATCATTGTAGATTATTCTAACCACAAAGAAAATTTAAATACCTTTTCCAAGGCTATTCTTGCATGTGTTTCATAAACTTGCACTGTAAATTTGTTCCGTATACATTGAACCTAAAAAGCAGAAAATTTATCTCTTTAGAAAGAATTACATAAATTTAAATATTCAGAATCTGCAGAAAAAATTCACAAAAAGAAACTAAAATAACATAAGTTATAAAGACATTAATATATTTAAACCAACATCAACCTGAGCAATTTTAAAGCTCATTAATTAAATTTCATATGCTGATAAGGGTAAGACTTAAAAACAATGTGCAGTCTCTCGGCAAACACGGCAATTTCACACCAACCACTCCCAAACTGCCGGTTCACAACAATAACCATGAATACCAGATTTGGCGCGAAATCGCCAAAAATATCCAACTTTCACGACCACACTGTGTTCTTAAGTCGAACCCTGATAAGTCACTTCATATAAAAATAAGAACTGTTGTCTTTTTTCAATTTGGACAATCTTAACTATTAAATCTGAAGGTAAACAAAAGTATGTATCTATTTATGTCTGGCTATCTTCTCATGAACCACTGAACCTGAAACAAGCAGAAAGTACCAAAAGGCAGGAAATAATTCGAGGAATCCATTTCAACCATTGAAATTCCAAAATTATAACTGTTTAAAAAGATATTAATTAAAAAGTTCATAATGATTGTGATTTCACTATGCTGCCATCTATTGACATTCGAAACTCTTGCATCTTTTGTTTGTTTATTTAACAAAACCTGGTTTGTATAAATGTATAAAAAGGTTTTTTTCTTTTTTAACACACCTCTGTGTTTTAATATATAACAGACATGACACAGGCTTGGAACAAAAAAAGCTGTACTTCATAAATCAGGTATCGTGTCAAGCATAAACACCGAGAAGTAAAATAAGTATTATTAATTGAACAATAAATGAATAAATTTAAACAAAAAGTGCTTGAGATATTAAAATATTGTAGAATTATTATTTAAAAGAAAATTAATGGATGAAAAATGAATTCGCAAAAAGTTTCGTTAAAATAAAAACTGGTGAAAATTATCTCACTAAAAAATATGGCAATGTTTGTTTCTCATTTTTGAGCTAACAGTTCAAGCTATCTTTTATGCTTGTCTGCTATTTTCCTCCATTTTCTAAATTTTGCTTTCTTTGATTGGGGTTTTTTCTTTATTTTTTTCTCATTGCTATTTTCTTACTATCAAGTTCCTCTTAGTACCATTTGCCTGATGACCTAAAATTTTTGCACATGTTACTTACTATCAATAGCATTACGTAAAAAATCTTTTTTCTAAAATATTCAACAGCAGACTGCTCTTTGTTAATCATTTTGTATTTAACACTCTAAATTGAAAAATATGTTTCAATATATATTCTTCCTGATCTTTTATCTATCAAATCTGACATTATTTGAATGTGCACATGGCGCGCAGTTTTTGTTTGCGTGCTTTTCAAGTCTTTTGTATGCGCAACCCCCTCCCCCCCAACGCATTACCAAAAATTTTAATGCAGATTTACATCGATACCAAGAATGAAAAAATTTGATGCCGAAAACGCTGAAATCCTCGTTTTTGCACAAATGTGTTATGTCTGTGTTGATAGACAAATGTTAGAGAACGAAAACTAACAAACAAAAAAAAAAAAAAAAAAAAGGAATAAGCCAACAAAAGCGAAGAATGTTATAAAGAATGCTCGGAAAATAAATGGCTTCCTTCACGAGAGCTATATGATTTTTTCTCACAACCGAACGGAAGATCCAATCACAATTCAGAATGAATTGTGATTGGATGAAATGAAAGATGATTGGACGAAACGAGAAAGAAAAGAATACAAACTTTTCAGGCATTCCCCCCAATGCTAAACTTTGACTCCAAAGCGCAGCAAAACGCTCATACATAACTTTCGGCAGGATTACGCAATATCTTATGAATTCAAAACTCTTTCACCTTACAAACATAAGCAAAATTTTCACATGGCGCACAACTTTTGTTTGCGTGAGCACCCTCCCCCCCCAACACATTAACAAAAATTTTAATGCAGATTTGCATCGATCCCAAGAATGATTAAATTTGATGCCGAAAAAGCGGAAATGTGTCATGTCTGATATAAGTATTTGGGGGGGGGGGGGGGCTTTTTTTTAAAAATCGTTTCTTCATAAGTCATGTGCTGCCATCTATTGATTCATTTTAAAAGGAAACTTCTGACATTTTTACAGTAGGAGAAAAAACAAACAAACGGGCTGTAAACAACATCGAAATTAGGGTCGAAGATATCTTTAATGTGTTTCACAGTAGAAAATGAACATATGGACAAAAATAAAAATAATACAATTTTTAAAAAATTCAAATTTAAATTTTGCAGAAGTGCCCTTTTAACTTCAAACAACAACAACAAAAAATAAAAATTTTAGGGAATAAATTACTATAAAGCCAAGAATATCAAGGAAACTCTAATAAATTTAAAAGTTATTCTTTTTTATGTAAAATTCAGATTTAAAGAAAAAAATTTAGGGAAAATGGTTATAAAGCCTGGAATATCAATGAAACTCAAAAGTGTCTTTATTTGAATAGAAATCTAAATTTGGAAAGCTGCTGGTTTTTAAGTAAAATTCAGATTTAAAAAAATTCATAAAACAAGAGATATCAATTAAACTCAAATTAAAATTTGCTTGTTTTTAAGTAAAATCCATTTTAAAAACAAAAATTTATAAGAAAACAGTGATGTAAATGAATTTTGGGCCTCTTGAGACTCAATTGAAGATCCTCTTATGTACATAAGTCCCCTTCTGACATCATACTGAAACTTTGATGATTTACTACAACATAACTGTGAATGGCAGAATTTCAGGTTTTACACTAAACAATGCAACTACTTCATAAATTCAAAAAAAGTGATTTCAGTCGAGTCTGCAGAAGTCCTCTTTTAAAATCAAACGGTTCACATACAGTGTACTTGTGTTTTAACTTTGTAACGTTTGTCAGGAAAAGTAAGCGACAATATTGTTGGGGCCGGGGCGCCCAACACGGAAGCAGACCATATGAAAATATATGGATCCCAAGGCCTCACGTGATCTCCTTTCCTCCGCCCGGGAGTACCCATTATTCAAGATTGTCCATGCAAAGCCGGGCCATACAGCTAGTTAACTTTAAATATCTGTAGCAGAATAAGAACAAGAGGAGTTTGGAGATTTTTAAGATTTTATTTTACAAATGAAACACAGTCGATAGCTTTTTTTAAAAATGCAATTAGCCTTTCATTTAAAAGATATATTTTTCTCACAATTTTCTTCCTTACAAGATTTTTTAAAATGTACTGTCATACTAGGGATATTTGTTTACAAATATGGTAATGACTGCTAAGTAACAATTCATTTTTTAAATAAGGACAAGTCTTAACTTGTACAGTAAATGCTTTGATTTAATCAAACAGCTAGAAGCATTAAATTTCTGTAATAATGTCCGTTTCATTACAAAAAAAGAAGAAAAAAAATCTCAGATTAATTTTTATTTTTCATGTTATAATGTTAATTTCACAATAAAGATTATCAATAGGTATGATCAGTCCATTAAAACCATAAGTGTATGTTTTCTGAGTAGGAGGAATCTAACCTTGAGTAATTTTTAAAATTTATTACCAATGTTCAATTTCTTAAATCATGATTTTTTATATTTTGCTTGAACCTGTTCTAAGTTATTTTCATGATCCATCCACAACCATTATAGAGGGAGAGCAATAATACAGTATCTTGTTTATAGTAAAATCACACATATACACACAAGAGGGCAATTCCACTCAAATGGCATGTATATTGAGAATAATTTGTTAAATTGGTCCATTCTCAAGTAGGGTTTGCAATGAGTTCCAATAAAAGAAACGTAACATATTCAAGTAAGATAGTCAAAACAAATATAGAAACCTATGTGGGCTTAGTTAAAACCATTTAACAGCTTTGCAGGGAGGAAAAAACATATCACATTTTTAAAAAATTCTATACAGACACCAATGGCAGATTTTGGCCCCCCCCCCCTATTAGAAATAAACCTCATCTTTAATTTTTGAAATGTAAGAAACAAATTTTACAGACTTTGTTTATTTATGCAAGATCTTTCCTTTAAAAACTTAAGCAAAAGGAAAAATGTAACATATTCAAATCTAGACAACACACTTACAACAAGGTCTTGCCTAATAGATTTTAGTTGTTCGCAAGCAAAATGATAATCTTGATTTTCAATCCAATGTTTCTTCACCATTGCTAATGATTTTACTAGTACTTCTTCAGGACGAACACCAGTAGGATCAACTGCCTATGAAAATGAATCAGTCAATTATATTACATGAATTTCAAGCCAAAGTTCTTTCATGAGAAAATGAACACAATTAAAATAGCTTTCGCACCATGAAAACATCTTCCACTTTTAATGAACAATTTACTTACACCTGTCAGACGTAAAAATGGCTTTTCTAAGTCTTGACATGTGCCAATTACAGCATCTGAACCCCACTCCATATCAGCACCATTTTCATCAATTGTCTATAACACAAAACAGAAATGATATTAACAGGAAGACTTTTCACAGCTAAGAGACTTCATAATATCAAATATTTATATCTTGCTGAACACTTTTAGTTCTTGCAAATAGCACTTCTAAAGAAAACTAGACTGGGTAAAGCTACAGCTTGCACCATGTTAACTGCCCTTTAAAAGAAGTGTAATCACAGTAGAGTTGTTTACACTAATCATACAAGAGATCAAGAATTCAAATTATTTGATGAACATTTGTTCTTTTTTGAAAATCAAGGCATCTTGTAATAACAGATGATAAAATCTGAAATTACAAATACCAGTTAACTAGTTTAGTTCTATATATTAATACAAACAGATAGCATACAAGTTTACTACAGACATTAATAAAAATTCCAAGCAAGCTGCTGAATATTAAAAGTAGAATAAGCAAATGCAATTAATCTAGAATTAAATACATATTAAAATAACTGAAGAAAAAAATTTGCCAAGTGCGAATGCAGGAGCAAATAGATAAACCAGAATATAATTATTGGATCATTACAATATTTGGATTAACCAATTAGAATAGACTTACTACACCTTAGGGAGGGGAAAAAAAAAAAAAAACCTTTTACATTGATATGTGCAATTAATTTTAATATTAACTTTTAAAACAGAATATATTTGATAAATGAACTGAAAATATCACACAAAAGTGCATTGTAATTAAAATATCCCCAAAAAAGGCAATGCTAAAAACAAATAGATATGCTATATTTTTTAAAAAATAAGTAATTTAGTAAAAGCCAACATGATTAAGCTCTTGTTCTTGAATGATTGTTGTTAAATGAATTTTAAACCAAGAACAAAACTGACAAATTTTTATTATTATTTTTGTATCTTTTAATGATTTAGAGCTCCGAATTTCTTTGCAACCAATAATGAATATTTCTGATTTTTCTTTCCATCATATCTGCTATGAACATGCAGTCTCATGTTCGTAACGGATGCGAGCGAAGAAATTCAGTTTTTTCCCTCCACATTTAAAACTTTGTTTTTCTTTCTCATAAAAATATGTTAAAATATGCACAGACAAGCCTCCATACATCAAACTTAAAGGTTCCTGGATAGATACATAGAATTTTTGATATACAGAAATGCATACACCAAATATGTCAACATTTTCTTACTAAAAACAACAATGCAATTAGTTTTTTAGGGTTAATTAAGAATTAAAAAATTAAAGAAATTTATTTAAAAAATATACATATATATTTACAGTACATTATAAGCAAATTTGCTAATGATGCACTAAAAAAATATATCTTCATGGACAAAAAACGAAACTAAATTTATATTTATTTTTGAACATATTATTAATTCTGATTTCCTACATCCCTTATTAAACCGAACTTCTCCTTCAAACTTGAAGATTTCCATTTAGGGGCTTGTGTTCACTACAAGGGATATAAAGCTAAATTGAATTTCAAGTAAAAATTTGCTCCAAATTAGGAAAGATTTTCATAGAACAGAAGCTAAAAATAACATATGAATTGCCAGAAAGTGTTTAAACCTCTTTCCTAAACAACTTCCAGTTTTCTGTGAATTTGTACAGCAGTAAAAATCGGTGAAAAAGGTTTTTTTTCCCTCCCCTTGCGTAATCGTTGACATTTTTTGTTAGGCATGTAGAAATTTTGTTTGGTACACAGAAACTGTTTATTGAATAAAAATCCAAGGTTCCTGAAAAATGTTTAATGTATAGAGATTTGATTTATGGGAGTTCTGTAAATGTCTAAATACAAATATAAAATTAAACACAGTATAAAAAAATTATAACAAACATCAATCTGACACATTTTATACCCGTTGTTTACATTTTCATTCATACACCAATACTTTCTTTTGCAAGTTAAAACATTTATGCTAAATTCAAGACTGCAAGCATCCAGTTCATAATGACATATACGAAAAAATCTAAAGAGACTGATGCTAAAAAAACGAGTAAAGATACAATCATCTCAAATATTCTCATTTTACTGAGAATTAGTTAATGTAAACACAGAAAATTTTAGATAGATTTTACTGATACATGCCAAACGATTATACTCACGAATGATGGTGTATTACATATTGTGAATAAAATATTTGCTTTTGGAGTTTTCCCGTTCTTTGTTTCAAAACGTGCAGCACGCTTCATCAATCGCTCATCAGTACAGAACTCCGGTTCAATAGTAAAGGGTCTATATAAAAAATAGAGGATATAATCAGTATACATTTCATAACCATTTAAAAATGCCATTGCTCAAAACAATCTTCTATACATACTGTTTCCCCTTCTTTCTTTTCTTTTTGTTCTTTGAGCTGTTGGGTGTACTCTTAGCAGAACGTATATCAGATGGACTAATTACACTAGAACTTAGCATTTTCTTTGAACCCCTACTGTCTCCACTAGATTCCGAAGAGCTGAAATGAAAATATTAACATCAACAACAAAAATACATTCCAAACCCAGAAAGATTTACTCTCATAATTTAAAATATTCATAAAAAATGCTTTTATGTTACTGCCAATAGCTAGATATGAAATATGTTATGTTTACATTTTTATTTATCAATTCTCTAAAATAGCATTTAATAGCCACTTTGTATTCTTTTACTAATACATTTGTTTTACATTTTCATTTATTTAGAATAACCATTTTATATACACATTATCAAATGCTTACATATACTTATATTAGGTAACAACAGACCGTGGATTGAAAGAATTGGAAAATACTCTGAAAATTAAATTAAATATTCTGACTAAGAACTATGCAAAAAGTTTGTGAATCATGTACAAATTTATAAAAGGAAGATTACACTAATGAATGAAAATCTTTTTATAATACTAATACTACTGTATCACAGAAATGAGTCATCCCATGTCAAGTGATCCAGAGATGGTTGCTTGACCATTTTATAATCAACTGATTTTTTGTATGTTGATTCCTACATAATTAGAGAGTCCAAAAAGACTAATTTTAATTTTTTAAACCTTTTTCTGAATTCCGATGACAGCCATTTTTGTTTTACAAAACATGCTGATTTTCGTGTTTGTGGGGGTTTGCGTTAACTTGCATTACTCGGAACTGGTGAACCCGAGGTTGATGAAACAAAAACCAGTTTATTCAGGAAGGTACAGCCTGTATTATCTTTAGTACACATTTAAGGAAAATTGTATCCCAAAATGACCCAAATAAAAAATACTGGCTCAAAGACAAATATACTGGAATTCCATTTAGCTAATTCGCAGAAATTGAAAATGTGCAATTATGTTGCAGAATCAACTTTAAAATTCTGACAGAGCTGCTATGAAGTTTAAAAACATTAATCAAAATAAATTGAAGAGTAGAGAAAATGCTTAAAATATGGAACAGAACAGTACCTAGAATATTTTCGTCTACGGAATACTTTTCTAGGAGGAGTTCGTGACCTTGATCTGGATCTAGAGTAAGATCTTGAACGGGATCTGAATGCAAATTAAGAGAAAATAGTACACTAGTTTTAAAATTGTTACAGAATGTTAAACATATTTTATAAACAAGACACTAGAAAAAGAGTATTTAAATCCCTATTAGCCCTTTAACGCTCAAATTAATTTAAAGCCTAGATTTCAATAAATTTCTATTAAAATATGTTTAAAACACCAATATTAAATTAACTGTAAAGTAAAATTAAAATCAGAATTTTTTTCCATAATTATTAAAAGATTTTTAAAACATAGTAATATATATAAAGAATAAAAAACACTTTATAATTCCTTGCATTACTTAACAAATAAATCAAAAAATTTCAAAATGATGACATTTTTTTTACCTCAAAATCTGGTAATACATATCGACTTAATAGAAAAAGCAAAAAAGAAACAATGCATTCGGTTTAGCCATGGAAATGAAATGTAACTGTCCTACAAATAGGATGCTGGGAGTTAATGGGTTAACAGACAAATTTAAAATAAAATAAGCTTATTATGCAATTGCAATTTGAAGAAATGTCAAATATATGGTAGATTCCTATTGTCACTAACTGCAACATCAACAGAATCTTAATGCTGAAAATTAATGACACTATAATCTATGACTCATGAGTTCTATAAAAAATTAAAATTAAATCATAACACAATATAAAATTTTTAAAAGAGAAACTTTAATAAAGGTTTCACATAAGAAAAAAAAGGAGCTTTAAATCGTGGGAGTCAACAAATTGCAAGATTTATTATTGAAGATCACTGAGCAATATACATGAATAAATTACAAATGATTTCATATACAACTATAACATGGAGGTTTTCTTTCTTTAGCATTAGTAATACATTTCAATATATCATCTTTTACAAGTTATACCTCTATGTTTTCAAATATATTTCCTTGGAGATGATTAAAAATTTCCCCTCAACTAGCATTGTGCTGCAGAACAATCATTAGGTCCACAGATTTTAACCCAATTTATTTTAAAGCCTATTCTAACTTAGTACAACTAGTGTTAATAGTAAAAGTACTAAATATGCCAGTTATATTTTATTTCAACACTCAAAACGTTCCTTATCTAACTCTGCTGAATGAATATTTATATTTTCATGGTGATATTCAAGACAACTTCTTACTGAAGGACTGCAGTTTAAAAGAGAATGATATGAAATGATAGGTCGACTAGAACTACTGATAAAGTTAGTACTTGAAAAATTTGAAAGGGACAGAATTTACAATTATTAAAATATTTCCAACATACCTCGATCTGGAACGATAAGTGCCAATCCTAGTTTTGTTTTGAAAATTTCTTGAATTGGGTGTAGACATCTTTTTGTCTTGATTCTTCAAATTATTTTGAAGTTTCTGATACATCATTGATGGATTATGCTGCTGCTGCTGTTCTTGCTTTATCCTATCACTATGTATGCTATAAAAATAAAGGTCCAATAAATGCCACACGAATGAAAGACTAATTATTTCAAATTTCGTATGCTTCGAAAGAAATATTGAATAAACAATAGTTGACTACACACTTCAGATTGTGAATCATCAAACGCAGTAATAGGAAAAATGTTACTACCTCAATAAAATATACTTTAAGGAAAATGACAAAATGCTAGAATTTTATTCTGTATATGTCTACACATTCATTTGTAAGTTTTAAGGGCACTAAAAAGTGCAATTAAGCTAAAATTTATACAACAAATATAAACTTCTCATCGTTATCAATGAGTAAGATGTCATTTTGCAAATCCAAGGTATCTAAGAAAACTTCTAAAAGCATAAACAATAATGGGAATTTAAATCCCAGCTATTTTTTTAAATCTTTACAAATATAACACATAGATTTTTAAAAAAAATGGGTGCACCAACAATGAGTGTACTCAAACCAAATAATGTCATATATGCGATATTCAATCATTGAACATAACTTTTTTAGATCACAAATAACGCAAGTCATTAGTTAAAAGGTTAAATACTATCCATTTCAAAAACCAGCACTTTTGGACGATTTTACTCTCGAAAGGGGTGATCTTTGTCCGATTAAGTATATATATATTTTTAGTTAATCTTTACAGCAAATCAATAAATGTAAATAAAATGTTTCTATATGCTGCTAAGTAAGATTAAGTATAAATCTAAGTAAGACCCCTCCATTTTTCATTTCACCCCATTTAGGTGTAATCAACTCCGCCTGGCGCATATGCAAAAGCATGAAGGGTTTCCACATCTGAGAATGGTCAGTAGTGAGGAACTATAATAATAGAATATTTGAACAGGAAACATGCTACCTGTTACGAAAAATTATTTGAATTCTCCAGGCAAGTTCAATTTACATTTTTGCTGTTGGTTTCAAATCTCAGAAATAATTGCTTAAATAATTCTAAAAATATATACATGTATTTCTTTACAATCTTGAAAAATCTAAGCAAACGAACATAAGGTTCTCGAAGAAACCTTTTATTTAAGAGAATATAAAAACTGAAACACAGTTCATAGAGTAATTTTAAAATAAATACTGGAAAATGCTCAAGTAAAACTTAATCTTTACATTCAATTAAGGAAATAATATTCTTTGACTTTAATAATAATTTTTAAAAATACTAACAAATTTATCTTTTAATCTTTAATGCTTTAAAGTATAAAGATTAAAGTCAGTTTAAAAAAAAAAATCTACACTGAAGTTAAGTATCCACAAATATATACTTGGAATTTATACCTTTATTAAAATTGGAACCTATACTTAAGATTTTCCTTTACATTAACAGGATATGCAAGAAGAATTAGTAATAATAAATATAACAAGAATACATTCTAAAATTTTTTAAAATCTGAGGAATATGAATAAGACCACTTCAATAAGTTTTAAACCAAATTTTTGAAATAGTCTGTTTAACCACATTAAAGAATTAATTAAATATGTTCAATAAAAATTAATCCAATACCTTGGTAATGGTTCATTGTCCCAATCTTTAGCTCTTAAAGTTCCTTCAGTATTGGCCTTCATTAATTTTCCTTTTAATATTAATTCAACCTGATCCTTGTCAATGTTGGTCTCACATTTATCAAAGCATCTTGCCACATAGTTTCTGGAAATTCATTAATTCAGGATGAAATAATCAAATTCAAACAAGATTGACATAAAAACACAAACATAAAAAAACAGTGGAGTCCTTGCTAATCCGGTCTAGATAGAACCACATCCAGTCCGGATTAAATGGAATTTGACTTAAAAAACACATTTTAGATGGGTATAACTATAAAAATTGAAGATTTTTTTACACAGAAATACAACTCATTCAAAGACACACAGAAAACAAGATGCATGCATTATTATTTTCGAACAGAACTCTCACTAAAATAAGTATATTGTTGTTTAACAAGCAACACCACCACCTACCTCAATTTTTTGAAATTTCAAAGAGGGAAATTCAAATGAATTTTTCGCAACCAATAAATATTTTTGGATTTTTTTAAAGCTTTACTGTGAACATGAGACCACATGTTCCAACAAGACATGAAATTTTGTAAAGAAATATTCGTTATTGATTGCAAAAAATTCATTTGAATCTTCCTCTTTGAAATTTCAACAAATTGCGATGAGTGGTGTTGCTTGTTAAGCGACAATATCCTACTTAGGGGAAGGGGAAAAAAAAAAAAAGCTGGCCGGATTAACCAGATGTCTGGATAAGCAGGGTCCGGTTTAGCTGAACTCTATTGCATGTAATATTCAAGACAGAATAATATTCATCAATCCACCGGGTACATATGCAAGTCCACACCTACCATGCACCTGTTCTGCTTCAGTGCAGCATGATGTGTCTAACTCATAATTCAAACCGATACAAAATTTAATCTTTTTTTTTTAAAGTCCAAATAGTATTCAGCTGTTTATTATTATTACTCTGGTCTTTATTGCAATTGGCATTGAAATGGAAAGAGAGAGAAGAAAGATATTCACATATTTTGCAGGAAAAATTCAAATGCTGATTTGATAAACATGTGTAAAAGGCAATTATTGGATGACAATGATGTTGGAAACAATACATGTTTGGAGATAAATAAGGTGTAAGAGGCACCAATGAACAGGATTAAATGCCAGTTTGCTTCCCTGTTGTGAAAATGTATTCTTTATCTCATATGACCTTTTACATCCCAAAATCAACTGCATAATCACACGCCCCCTTCTTTTAAACAACCGAAGAGTTTTTGGAGTAAGTATTATTTTAAAACTTCATTCATTCAAAAAGAAAAATTCTTTTCGTCATGTAATTCTAATTATCAGAAGTATCCTCTCAATAACAGGTACTGCACCGAAATAAATTTCTACATAAAATGTACTGCATTAATGTGCTCACTGCACCAACAAATTAACTTCGTTCCATACACACACAAAAAAAAACCTGTTTAAAATATATCGGGATACTAAGGATTAAGTTAATATTTCCTTGAAAATCTAATAAGATAAAAAAAAACATTTTTAAAAACTGAAATAGATATGGTCACATACTAATTGTCTAAAAAGAGCAGAAATTTAAAATTATCTAAAACATTTATCCATCTAAAAACTTACTTAATGGTCAGAGTAATGGAAATTAATTTCTAAACCATCATTTACCAGCAATATAAGATTACGAGCATTGGAAAACATTTGCTTTCGTAAAAAAAAAAAAAAAAAAAAAAAAAAAGACTGCGTGCTAAAAGAATTTTTTCCCCCTTTTCTTTATGCAAGTAAATTATATACACACACATTTAGAAATGGGGAAAAAAAAAAAAAAATGTCAGCATACCTATTTTCAATTCCTACATTTCATAAATTAAAAGGCATATTTTCAAGAAAGTCTTTAAGGTAAAAATTTAAGTTTATTTCATTATTTAACTGTTCGTCAGCAAGAAAAATAGTAACATCCCACCCAAAAATGTTAATTTTTTTCACACATCCGACATAAAGCTTAGATTTTTCAAGTCTGTCCCACCAGTACTCATTTTAAACATAAACTTCATAGCCAGTATAGCTCAATACAAGAGGAATTCCAGTTTGATCTGTAGTGCCCTACATATGTTAGGGAAACAAACAAAAATCATAGATAAGTTGGAAATTTAATGCACTCGAAGCTGGAAAGAATGAAATAAAAATAAAATATTACTTACTTCAGTGATTCAGGCCAGTCTTCTGCAGACATGGAAGATACTCTACACAATACAAAAGCATAAAAAATTATGAAAAAACAAATGATTACATCCATTAAGAGTTGGATTCTAACTCTACATTTGTATGGCAATGGAAGAATAAAACACAAAAATTTTCATTCTGTGTTGCAATGAATTACTTCTCACCTTCGAAATAAGAAGACATTTGGGAAGGACTTGTAAACAATAAGGGATTAAAAGCTACTATGATCATAAAGAAAAGGGCATAATTACACAAAAATGATTTATTCTGTAAAAAGAATTTGCCTTCTTAAATGAAGATAATATTTATTTCCTTTTATACTCATATTGAAAAAATTCCTGATAATTTATTAGTTCATAATGATCATGGTTACTTCAGAATGAAATTTAAGTTAGAAAAAATGAGCTCTTTAATAAATATGTCTTACGTTGTTTGTCCTCCTATAGACTGAGCCATATTTCTTCCAGCCTGAGGAGAGTTTCCATTACGGAAATTATTCATCCTTTCTTGGAGGGCTTGTCTGGTAGCCTGGAAAGCTGTTTTTGCATTCTTCTTTTTTGGTAAATTGAACTTGATGCCACCACTGTTTGGAGCCTCTGGAAAGAGAAAAAAATTTTGCGATAAAAAATTTAAATTGTGAGAAATATCTTATTCTTTCATGGCTTTATAAACAACATATTTGAATCATAAAATCTATATTTTTTTGAAATTTTGAAACAGACATGAAGTATGAAATATTAGAATTAAATATTTTGCCCATTTAAACACAACAAGATTATTATTTTCTTTGTCTTCCATGCCTTTACCCTTTGAGAGAAAACACTGAATAAAGAATTACATTTTACAGAAAACAATACACGGTGAAAAATTTCCTTTCCATAGAACTGCCAATTATAAACAGCTATGCTAATAAAGTATATATTTTTCTTTCTTACTTAATGTAATCACAAAAAGATACAGGGATATTTCAGCAATTTCTTTTTTAATAACATACAGAAATGGGAAAACATTCCCATAAAAATTTAACATAATATATTCGAAATATCTTTCAAGATGTACATGCAGAAGTACACTATATGCCCAAAAGTATCCGGACACTTGCAGATTTTCACATTTTTTAGAATTTCTCCGGAAAAGTTTAACAGACTGCATTTAAACTTCGGACATGCAAAGAATAGACAATAACCCACATTTTACATTGAAGATTCGGTCCTGAGAGCAATTAGGGGCCGTCTACAAACTGATTAAGACAAAAACGTTTTTGGCCCACCCCGCTTCACAGAATACTGATAACAAGATGAAACTTTCAGAAATGGTAATGTTTAATGTGCATAATATTTACAGGAATTTTTGTAAACTCAGCGCAAATATTTGGAAAGATATAAAGGTTTTCCTAAAAAATCTCAAATTTTCCCACCTGTTTTTTGCTTATAACATGCAGAGTTTTCTGTTATATTATACAAAACTTACAGAAAAGATGACAATATTTTAGAGAAGCATTTGTGTAAAACTTTGGAAAAGAATTGTTGAATATTACAGGAATTATGAGCAATTTTAGTAAATAGTGTTTTACTGCGCATTCGCGAAACATAGTGTAATTTTTCTTTCACAACTTTAAAGCCATATATATAGGGCAACTTATATAAAAAAATTCAGTTCAATATCATTAGTATTTATAAAGATATCGGCATTACAACGAGCAGAATTTTAGCTCCTGTCGAAGAGAAGCTAAAAGATGAGGGGTTGTACACAAATTGATATTTTTTAAACTTATATCTTTAAATAGTTATATTGAATTGTATAGTGATTAGAATTTGCTGAATACCCATGAACACATCTAATATTCGTAACGAATAAAAAAATATATATGTAGAATTATTAAAATATTTTAAGAAAAGAAATTAATTAGATAAAAAATCGTTTCGCCATAAAATAAATATATTTAAAAATATCCTTTGGCCGTAAAATTGTAATATGCAACTTGTTAATAATCATGTAAATAATATAATTAAAGTAATAAAATGTTTGTTATTTATAGTGCCTAATTAGCTGGAATTTAAGTTATGCACGTAATTGATAAGTGTTCATGTGTATGCAGCAAATTCTAACCGCTATACAATTCAATATAACTATTTAAAGATATAAGTTTAAAAAATATCAATTTGTGTACAACCCCTCATCTTTTAGCTTCTCTTCGACAGGAGCTAAAATTCTGCTCGTTGTAATGCCGATATCTTTATAAATACTAATGATATTGAACTGAATTTTTTTATATAAGTTGCCCTATATGTATGGCTTTAAAGTTGTGAAAGAAAAATTACACTATGTTTCGCGCATGCGCAGTAAAACACTATTTACTAAAATTGCTCATAATTCCTGTAATATTCAACAATTCTTTTCCAAAGTTTTACACAAATGCTTGTCTAAGATATAGTCATCTTTTCTGTAAGTTTCGTATAATATAACAGAAACCTCTGCATGTTATAAGCAAAAAACAGGTGGGAAAATTTGAGATTTTTTAGGAAAACCTTTATATCTTCCCAAATATTTGCGCTGAGTTTATACAAATTCCTGTAAATATTACGCACATTAAACATTACCATTTCTGATAGTTTCATTTTGTTATCAGTATTCTGTAAAGCGGGGTGGGCCAAAAACGCTTTTGTCTTCATCAGTTTGTAGATGGTCCCCTAATTACCCTCAGGACCGAATCTTCGATGTAAAATGTGAGTTATTGTCTATTCTTTGCATGTCCGAAGTTTAAAGGCAGTCGGTTAAACCATTCCGGACAAATTCTAAAAAATGTGAAAATCTGCAAGTGTCCGGATACTTTTGGGCATATAGTGTATATTAGACTATGTTGTTTAAGACAACCAAGGCAAAAACTTACGAGATGTTATATTTGTGAAAAAGGCAGGCTGACTAGCAGGAGGTGAAGCTGGTGGAGGAGGCGGAGGCTGTGCCAAAGATGAAACAGAAAGATTTTCTGTCCCACCTTCTTCTGCTTTATCATTTGGGGTTTTGTCTTCAGATGGAGTAGAAGGTAAGGTAGGAGGTACTGGTGTGGCTGGTTGCACTGGGTTTACAAAATAAGGATAGCTAAAATTCTGCAAAGAAATAAATGTCCCCATCAATTTAATAATAAGGCAAAGACATGAAAATTAGTACAAAGAATTTGCTACAAGTATACAGATCAATTTAACAGATATGCAATCACTGAAATACATTTACATATCAATATCTTAACAAAATCCAGATAATCACAGTACAAGATTTGATCCAACAAAATTAATACAATTATTTTACAACAAAGGCAGGGAAAACACACAAATCCTTAAGCACGTTTCAATTCACTACTTTTCTGTACTCATCCTCACTATCTCCATGATTGATTTCAATATAAAATTAAAATTGTTTCTTCATAAAAAATTGAATTTTAAAAAATAAAAGCAAAAGAAACAAAAAAATGTATGAGAAATATATCAAAATTATCAGGTATTTATAAATAGCAGAAGCATTTATGTTTGATATATTATGAAATATATTACTTACATAATTGTAATAACCGTAACTTGGAGGATAACCAGTAAATCTACAAAATTACAAAAAGAAAACTCATTATTTTATGGCACAATTTTTTTTAGAAACATTAAGAACACAAGATTATAAATTGAGAAACACAAAGAAAATAAAATATTCTGCAGTTAACCACTCAAATTTAATTAAATACTTTGGATTAAATTCTTACAGTGCAGTTACAGCAGAGAAAAATATCAATGTCGCAATTCTTTCGATCATTTATAAAGACCAAATCAGAAATGCCACACATAACATTATCTTCAATTAAAAATCATATCTTTACTGTACTAATTACCTATCTCCTAGAGCAGTGGTTCCCATCCTTCTTGGTTGTGGGGACCACCTGTTGTGTAAAAAATATTTTGAGGCCCACTAACTAATTATACAAATGCATATATTATAAATAAACACATATATAAAATATATTATATGCACATATATGTCCATAATTAGTAAAGTTTACTGTAATGTGATTAAAAATATAATGTTGTTAATTGAAAAAACGAGTGACGTCTCTTGAAGCTCCCATGACTTCTACTCTTGACTAGCGTTTGCGACTCACTAATACAGAATTTGTGGCCCACACATTGGGAACTAATATCCTAGAGCTTAAAAACTTAAATTATAGTTCAGTTTTCCTGAAAGTGCTATTCTTCTACAACTGTATTTCAAGTTAATAAGTTGCAAATTAAATCTCAGCAAAAGCACACAGAAGACAAAACACACAACAACAAAAAAAAGTACATGTTTAATCTATCAAACATAATACTTTGACTTTATGGGAAAAACAACAAGAAAAGATTAATAAAATCAGTTTATTTGTATTACTCGAGAGAAATATTAATTAACACAACATTAACAACATACACTTCAAAGTTATTTTCAAAATTTCTCAATTTATACATACAGAAATTGTGATCTGCTCTTCAAATAAAATCTATCAAAGGAAAATAATAAAATATAAACATTATAAGTTTTCAATAATTAGTGCTATAAACTAATTAGATCCTGAATATTTTTAAAAAAAACCTTAACAGTGATTTCCATTTGGTAAAAATATTACCTTCGATTTCTAAAGCAGTAACATTCAACATACCAGCAGAGAAAATTTTTATCACACAGCATTTATCAAAAACTTTCTACGTTTAAAAAATGTTCCAATCTGACAAGACTCCTTGATGAAAAGTCAAACTATCAAATTTGATTTCATGTTATATATAGGGTCATTCCATGAAAATTCCTTTTACACCTAAATAAAATTTCACTGTAACTGTAATATAGCATTTTTTTCAGTGAAATTTCTAGAACTGCCAACAGAATTTTCCAATAGTGGCTGACTTGAATTTTGTTTTAGAAAGAACACACAGTTGTATTTGAGTGTTTTTAATCCTATTTTTTCTACTTAGCTCGCAACTTATTTTATAAACTTGTTTTCATTTTTCCTGTTCAATGAATACATTTTTTGGAAGATTGTACAGCTAACTGCCTGTCAAGAAGACAATTTCTGAATATCTTAAGACGTAATTATATTTTTCACAACAAATTTTTACTTAGTTGTTCTTTGTTACGTTAGTCACAAAATTCTTAATTTTCTCTCTTAAATTACAGAGAGTTCTTCTAGAATTTTTATTTTGTGAATTTTCTTCACTTGTTGGCTAACTTATATGAATCATTTAAAAATTTTAATGCAGTTCTATTTATTAATGATTTAGAGCTGTGACTAACGTAACAAATATTATGTTAGTCACATCATTTTTGACTCTTTAAAATAACTTCCTCCTTTTAAAATTTCAAAAAGTATTGCTAACATATTTTAAAAAATTAAAGAGTCTCTCTCTCTCTTTTTTTTTGTCAGAAATCAAAATGGCGGAACAAAGCACAGCAGAAAGAAAGAGCCATGCTGGACAAAGTGAAGCTAAAAAGCTTGAAGATAAAATAAAAGGCAAAAATGGAATGAGAGCTTTAAAACTAAAAAGAGAAGGGGGACAAGAAACTGAAGCAGCAAAACTGAGAATGTGAAAGATGAGAGCAAAAAAAAGTCAGTCTGCTATGAGCCAACAGCCGACTTTTAGAGCATATTCATCACCACAAGCATTAGAAAAAGCAGTAAGGAAAGTAAAGAAGTCTTTGCCTTCTAGTCCAAGAATAAAGCAAGCAGTTGTGGAGAAATTAGCTTCACACATAGGACTCTTAATTCCATCTACTATACCTCAGAAGAAGAATGGCCTGAGTGTGTGAAAACTTATTACTATCGAGATAACGTATCCAGACAACTTCCTGGAAAAGAAGATGTAAAGTCCATTCGAAATATAGAGACCAATAAAAAAGCACGTTTGCAGAAACGTCTGTTAATGTACAACTTAAAAGATGCATTTCAGTTATTTAAAATTGATCATCCTAATATTGAAATTGGGCTCTCAAAATTTTGTGAACTTCGTCCCTCAGAAGTTGAAACTGTGGGGATGTAGATCAAAGTATGCTGCTGCCCATATTGCGAGAATTTTGCTTTCCTTTTAAAAATGAACAAATGGAAAAGGAATAATATTAAAACTGCCAATGAATAACCAAGTTAATTGTTTGCAACAAATATAACGCTGATTGCATTGGTCAGATGGTGCATCAGCACATTTTAAGAATCAATGCTGTCAATAATATCTGATATCAATGTATCATTGCTGTTTTCTAATACAATATTTTGCGAGTGGAACTAAACTGCTCTGTACCACGGAAAAGGGCCTCATGATGGCATTGGTGCAGTTTTGAAGCATCATGTGTGGAAGAAGATGCTACAGGGACAAACCACCATCAAAAGTGCCATTGAGTTTTCAAAGTGGATGCAGCAGACAAATATAAAATGACTTTTTGTAGAGGAGAAAGAAATTCTGTTTGAACTGGTTGAGAAAGGTTTTGAATCAATAAGCTCAAAGGTATATACAGTCTTGCCACTGTATAAAAAAAAGCAGGCTCTTCAAGTGTTAACATGTTTTTATACAGTGGAGACGATATTCCCTTCAAAACTAAAGTCGGTATCCTGGAATCAATAGTCAATGGTTTCTCGAAAAGTAGTGTAACTTTCATAGAGTTGGAGAAATATTTCGGTGTCTATTATAATGACAACTGGTATATAGGATAAGTAACAGAATACGATGCAAATTCAGAAATGTGCAAAATAAAATTTTTACAAGAAACTGACTTAGGCTTCAAGTGTTGATGATGTGCAAATAGTCCAGAAAAAATTCATTTTGTCAGGACTTATTGAACTAAGTGGAAACCTGTCATTTTATATCAAATATGAAACTAGAAGAGACATTATGGCCTTCTACAAAAAATTTGGTACTTTTCCGTTAGCCGGGCGCAAATGTCGCCAACTGTGAACCAAACGCGAGCCAAGTCGCCTGTTGGCATTAGAATCATAAATTCTTATCAACTTCGGGATAAACAAGCTGACGCCATCTCGCACAGTGGAAAAGTGTAAACAAGTTGTTGATAGTAAAATGACGTCATCTGACCAGCGACTAATCAGATTTTCTTTCGGTATTTTCCAGTATGCGGGATGGCATCGGGAATATGTAAATCGCCCAGAAAGGGTGAATATAAGTGCGTATTCTTTCTCTGTGAATAAGTAGGTTGTAAGGACTGGTGTGTGTGTATTTTTGCCGTGAGGCTTTCACAGTCCACAATGTTTCTCATTTGTATATAGTTCATCAATAAATGTTTGTCATCAGTAATGTTTGTTGCCTTCTGAGAAGTCTTCCACACCAACACCAAAAATGTCTTTAAGATTCCACTGACGCAATAAAAGGTTACTCTGCTAAAGCTTCAATGTCATTTGACGATGGAAAAAGCTAACATCACCAACCGAAGCGATTTTCCGTAAGCCTGGCGCAAATGTCGCCAATTGTGAACCAAACGCGAGCCATGTCGCCAAGAGAATGGTTGTAAGAAATTTGGCGATTTTTCGCTTGCGCCCGGCTAATGGAAAAGTACCAAAAATTTAAGCAAGGACTCCATTTGTATTAAAATTGCTTTGAATCAACTTTTCATTTTTAAACACTTTATTAATGATGATCCAACTGTTACGTTAGTCACACCACTGAAATAATAAAAACATCAATAAATAATTATTGTTGATTATTAATCAATCCAAAATTGTTCTTACTACAAACTTAATATTCCTATGTAACACTATAATTAATTACAATTTTTTTATTAACAAAATTCAGAAAAATGTAGTACTAAAGCCAAGCTGTCTTTTATGTGGTAACTAAATTGTTACGTTAGTCACTAAGTTAAAAATTTAATTTAATTAAGTCATTATCTTTTAAAATAATTTCTGAATGGATATGTAATATTGACTAGTATTACATAAAATATAAGGATAAAAGGTTTCATCAGAGATTATTTAAGAGCATTTTGTCATATTATAGCACGTTAAAATCTTTCCAAAAGTTACGTTAGTCACAATGGAATGACCCTATATCCATTCTATTTATCAGGGGGGTAGTGGAGCCAGAACTCAGTCTTGGCACTATTTTTTTTAAAATGAGAAATAAGAAAAAAAATTGTAAAAACTTCCTTAAAACAGCACAATTTTCACCACCAAGGTTGGTTCTGCTTAATTTGAGACTACACCACTATTTATATATGATTTTAAAAATTACCAAAATCAGGAATCTTGTTTATTAATTAGAATCAAAACCGCAGTATAAACTTACCCTGGATATGTTGGATACATGGGCTGTTGCCATCTGAATGGAGAGAAATCATTAACTGTTCCATTTTGTTCCGATACAGAAGAAGCCTCTGTAGTTTTAGGCTGTTGGACAGCTTGTAGAGCTTCATTAGCCTTCTGCCACTCTTCAGGTATTCCCACAGGCATAGGTGGTTTACTAGCAATAGGTGGCATTGCAGCAAAGGGCCTTTAAAAGTTAATAACAAATTATATGATAGCATACTGGTTTATACAACTTTATGTCACAAAATTTTATTTGTTTGTACTGCATATAATTACAAAATAAGACTGACATTTCAGTAAAGTTTCAAAGATGTCCAGTGAGCTTCTATAATATGTTATCCACTTACAAAACTTTACTATACAAAATTTAAACAACAAATATCAAACATAGGTAGAAATATATACAGTTTTATTGAACAACTACTTATTATACATCAATTTTATAAAATGTTTTAATTTCTTAATATTGTAATTTAACACCCTTCTTTTATCTCACTGTAATGTATAAACAGCGCCAGAAAATAACTGAAGATATTTGGAAAATCAACTTTTTTAAACGGTCAAAAGGTCCGTTTTAGATACATATTGCATTCAATATAAACTGAAATAATAAAGTCAGCTCTGTAAATTAACTTCATCTTAATAACTGGAAAAAAAATAAAAAGAGGCTTATTTTTTATTTGTGAAATGTCGACCAAACATACTTTCACATATAATCTTGTGTATAACACATTTCAGTTGCACTGTTCAATATATTGATATTTATTGTCATCACTCAATTTTTTTAGTAAAATATTTCAATAATCATATAGAACTTCCAAATATGATACAGACACTCATTTTCAAAGAAGGGAAAGAAATTGCTAAATAACATTAAAACATGATTATGTAGCACTAAATTAGTAACATGGAATTTCAAAATAAACTTTTAAAAAATTATAAAGCACTTCAAGATCAATAATGCACTTTGTTGTATTAACTTTTTTTAAAAAAAAAAAAGAACTCGATAATAAAATAAGTATTACGTAACTTATAAACAACCAATTAAGCCACACAACAAAAAATTTGAGTATTGAAAACAAACACCAAACAACTTTTAATTGATAGTGGCTTTTTCTACACCAAACTTTAGGAAGAGAAGAAAACAGTGCCAAGCAGATTGCTTTGTTCATAAATAATTTTGTGACTACAAAATGACAAGCAGATAGTAGCATGTTAGTACTAAGCATTAAATAATGAACAAATGCATTTTATTTGGATTCTGTTTATAAAATATTATCTAATAACCACGCATTGCTTGGGAACCAAAAAATATTTTCAAATACCCCCCCCCCACACACACACAAAAAAAAAACTGTATTTTTCTCCAAAAATTGTCATTAATTTTCTCCAGCAAATGTAAATCTCCTTTGAATCCTTTCTTGCTCTCACCAGTCTATAGACAGGGTATCTGCCAAAATACAGTGTTACAAAATCATGAATTTCCATGACTTTTCCTGATTTTGGCCAATAATTTTCCATGACTTAGAAATGCTTTAGTTAAAGTATATATAAATTAAATGTCTTATGTAAATGCAAACAAAAGGTATGCGTTTGGAGATAATATAGGAATTTTGGGATACAAAAAGTACTTACAAATGTTTACAAACTCGTGTACATAGAAATAAATTATTGTATCTCCATATCTAATCTTATCTTAATCATAAAGCAGTTTTGTAAATGCAACCAAAATTTTCTTAATTCAATAACTTTAGCCAAATGATAAGAAAGTAAAAGTAGCAGTAAATAATGCAACTGTGATGATTTTTCAAAAATATTTAATGTATCACAATAATAATTATTTACACTTCTGTATTAATTAAAAATTAATGTCTCAATATAAAGTTCTTATATTTAAACTTAAATTGAATCTTCACAGTAAGGATTTTTTCTTTTCCTCCAAAATTTGAATTTTTTCTTCAAATTCAGTTTCTTCCTTCTCTTTTTCCAATTGGATTTTCTTTTTCTGATTATATAACTGCTGCAATTTATTTTCTAATTTTCTCTTCTTGTGTCTTTGATGCTTTTTTATCTAAATATTCTTTCTTCCTCACTAAATCCGCTCTATACCGATACTTCGCACCACAAATAGCTAACAACTCTCTTTTAGTAATAGACATTTTCAACTCCCCCAAGAGATTTAATTCCATCGTATGCTCGGCTATGATTAATCAAACTTTGTTTTTTCAAGTTTTCAACTAGCATTGTTTTATTGACAGAGAAGCCCCTTTCCACTGAAGCATTTCCATGGGAGAATATAAAGCATAATTTTACAACCTGCCATAGATCGTCCCACTTTTTTTTCCTTTGACAATAATCTATTGCAAAAGTTATCGAACTCTAGATTGCACTCATCAGACAAAAAAATTTTCAAACTCATCCTGATGTCTTTCTTTGACAACAGAGCAAAAGGATACATATTAGTCTTTTCCTCTTTCTGCCACTGTCTCGGTGATTTGGTTTGCATTATGTAGTACTTCAAGAACTATGTTAAACCGAGTTAACCCAATATTTGAATTATTCAACATAACAGAAGGATGCAAGCTGGATAAACCTCCAAGTTTATATTTGAGTGGGCTCTTATCAATAATTTTTTGAGCCAAATTCTGCAAAATTTTCTGACAGTCCAGAAAAAAAATGACCTTTGTCTTGTCAGCTATTTTATCTCTTTCAAGTATTTTTTAGCTCCAAAGCTAATATCCATGTTCTTAGCTTCCAAGAGACTATCTTTAGAGTTGAGGTCAAGTTTCAACAATACTGAACCCTCAACAACTTTTTCAGGCTTCACAAATTTTTTTATGATCTCTCCTAACAGCTGAGACAATTCTGCATACAAGTAGGTCACACACATTTTTCACTTTGAAAATTTGTCAAAAAAGTTTCACATTGTAGTGACAATAACCTAACGAAAGCAAGTTTGCATTTTATGAAAGGATCTTTCACAGACGTTTTCAAAGGGGCCTTAAGTTTGCTACCAGTATGTTTTAATTGTGATAGATACTTTGTGACTGGCTCAACTATTTCAATGGCTCTTGCTATGCAATCACTGTTTTCTAGCCATCAAGCAGCACAAAATTTTTTCAGAAAAATAAAACAACTTGCAATTCTAGTAAAATCTGCTCTTCTAGCTGGAGAATCCTTAAATAAATAATATAAATTTCTTAAACATATTATTAGGCGATTAAAGCCTAGCGAATCCATGACAGCCTATAGTTTTTCACGACTTTTACTCAATTTTTTCTGAAAATCATGACAAAATTAAACCATTATCCAAATTCATGACCTTACCCGACTTTTCAGGTGCACGGAAACCATTTTGTATAGACAATTAATGAATAAAACTTCATCTTCAAAATAAAATTTTTTATTTCAACCAACTTCTTTTAATAAAGCTCAAAAAGACAATTTATAAAGTTAAGTAAATTTTAAAAAATGGGGAAAAAATGCAAGAACCAACTTTTTTTAATATGGTTCAAAAAGAATAATACATAAAGAGTGTGCATAAGATAGAAAAACACATACATATGCAAAAAAAAAAAAAATGCTCTTTCATATATAGATACTATACATGAGTAAATTACCATATAATGCTTACCATTGAGCCATAGTACAACTTTTCTTCTTTCAATTAATACCTAAAAATATGCAATCACCGATAAAATATATACCAAAATTTTTTCAACCATTACAAAAGCAGACACAATATTAAAGGTTTTACAAAATAGTTATTTACAAGGTAAAATTTAGCATAAATTAAATATAAAAAAAGGTTGGCATTGAAATTACTATTTTATAGCTACCAGTTTTGTTAACATCTTGTTTTGAAGCAAAACAAGAGCAATTTTCAGACAAATCTGAACTGTAATTGAGACGATTAGGGCACAACCCCCCTCCAAACTTCTGCACCACACTAACAGGAAGGCAATTGACCCTTGATATCAGATTTACCACGCACATAGCAGATCTTTAACGAAAACATTTTTGAACATGAAGCAGAGATCTTGCAACAGCTTGTATGCTCTTTATAGCTACTTGGAAAAAAAATGATAAATTTTTCTTAGTGATTGTGTTTTGATTTGTAATGTCCAACAAAAATACATCGTCTTTACTCCAATCTTTATAATAGTATAAACATGTGAATAGGTATAATCAGTGGCGGTAATTGGGTGGAAAAAATGAGGGGACAAAACATTTACAGACATCTAAGAGACCCAGAAGTATAGGGGTTGGACAACAAAATTTAGTTAAAAAATTAATTGTTTTCCTGAACACTATTGCTTTTATTACATCCCTTTAATTTAAGTCTTAAAATACCTTAAAAATAGATAGTGTTGGTTATTAAAATTATTTGAAAAATGACAAAGTCCAGAAAACAAACCTTTCCTTTATAGAATTAAGACTATTATTTTAAGACTAAAATTTAATAAGCCAATAAAGTTATTTATGAAGGTAGATGCTTGAGGTACATTTGCTGCATTAATGGCCTGTTTTAGAGCTACACTGAGCTTACTGGGTAGGGGTGGACCTTATAAATTTGAAGTGATCTGATGACAACTCTATCTGCCCATTCATCAAATAAACATGTGAGGATATTTAAGAATCTGACTAATGGAATTCTTTACACGACGAGGAAAGAAAACCTTGACAAGAAAATCAAAATGTTATTCCCACTTTTAACAATGGAAGCAGTCCTTCAGTGACATTTTAAAATTTCATCTATAAATATTCAAGCTTTTAAATCACAAGTAATATTTTTCAAAATCACAAACAAAGGATAGAAATTAAAAACTGCTTCAGAAATACAATTTCTTTTTGAAGACGGTGTGGGGAAAAAAATGCAAGTCATCTATATCAACTTAGAATAGAAATTGCACACCTGCAGTGATTTTTCATGGACATTTATAAACAATAAAAATCAATATCACTCTGGATAGTTTAAATAGTCAATGCCTTAGTACATTAATTTTCAACGATCTGAGAATGCTTTTACCTATAAATATGCGACACGTTATTTGCAGAAATATTTCATACACAAACTAGGTTTAAGTCTAAGATATATACTGCAACATAAAAGTTATGTCTAAAAAATTAATTTTAAAATGCATTATAACAGTAACTTCATAATAATGAATCCAATCTTTTATACCCAGTAAATCGAATTGTTCTAGATTACGTTGAATGAAATGCAATCCGATACCAAAATGGCGACTGTGTTAAAAAATGCTTGTAAAAGATGAAAAACGTCTCACTTTCTTACACTCAGTTTATGAACTCATTTGATTGATCCAGTTCAATGAAATAAGTACAACCTTAATTTGTTAGCATTTCATGCATACACAAACTAAGAATTTTTGAAGATCCCAAGCAAATTTACTTCAAATCATCAACAAAATAACGAAACATCATCTCACGCACACGACTTTTGACCTCTCTTCATTACATATCAGTTTTCATTTTAATGCGTATTGTAGGATAATTTTTTTTCTAATTCTGAAAAGAAATATTAAATTAAAATTAATTAATTTAATAAATTTTTAGCATCCTTTTAAAGATAAATATGTCAATTATTTTTTTAAAATGAAGTTATAGTCAGTCATCGAAATTAGCAGTTGAATAGTTACCACTCTACTCCACTAGTCTCTTCTGTAGGATGATTGAAAAAAAAATCATAACTAGTTTTATGTTGTCTCAGAATATTAATGCGAGTTATAGCTTGTTAAAACCAATGAGTCCAATTTACAAGTCATATAAACCATTTTTTACATTTTAGATGAATTTAAAAAATTATGGTGAGAAAAGGCATTATTTTCATATTCCATTATCTGAAGAGAAATAAATATATACACATATCTCTGCATCAAGAAGAGTTTTTTAATTTGTAATCTGTTATTTATGCAGTATTAGTTATCGTCAAAAATTTTTTTTTCATTGTTTCTCTGAAAATTATTACTTCTTTCTTCGTTGAAGATATCTAGGTTTTATCTTTTTTGCTTAGTTTCGGAATTTTATATTCTGCTGTCTGCTACATGATAATTGATTCATTTCATTTATTGTAAATCAGCAATCAAATGCAAACAGACAAAAATTTATTTGTAATAACTTCAACAATTTATTTATTTTTGATACTGTATAATCTTATATTGTGTGTTCTTCTATATTATTTAGTTGTGATTTATTAAAAATCAGTTCTCTAGTGGAAATTTTTTAAAAATTTAATCTTAATGATTTTAGAAATTGATATATTCTCAGCATTGAATTTAGTATATCATTTTTAAAAATATGCCTTATTTTGCAGGACTGTAAATTTCCTATATTTAAACTACTTTATTTATTTTACTGGCATTGGATTGACAAATGTGACAGTTTGAGTAACAATGGAAATTGAAGTTATTGAACCTCAGGTGACTGTGATTCTTTTAATTTTTTTATAGTTTTTATGCTTCATTTGTATGCATGTAATATATTCCATACATAATGATATTCATTTTTTTAAATTTGATTCTTAAATTTAATGATGCAAAGTAAATAGAATCTTTGAATGAATAATACTTTTGATTTTTTATTAATTATTTACGGGTAGTATTATTGTTGAGAAATGCTTATTGCTTAACCTTTTCAAAGCTATCTGTCTCTTGTAAACTAGTGATAAGATTAAAACTTACATAACTCTTGAAATCTATTTTAAAAAGGATCCGTGCTATTGAGACTTTTCCTCCTTAATTCTGTATATTCTGCAAATAATTTAAATGTTATTATTTTGTCAAAAACTTTCATGTTGAAGTCTTAAAATGTCTTTGAACTTGAAAAGATAACTACAGTAGAGTCTCCCTACAGCGAATTTCTCCCTATAATGAAATTTTTAATCGGGATGTTAAATAAAATTCAAAATATTCTCCATATAACGAAGTGGTTGTCTCCCTATAACGAATTTTTTCAGACCTTTATCTTCTCAATTTTCGTCATTTTTGAAGAAAGTTGCTAATTTCTGTGCAAACAAATCACTCACACGTGCCTGTTTCTAGAACCACTCGCATTGTTCATCCAGCGATAACACTTAACAATAGAATGCTATGTGAAGAGTAATGCAGTTGTGGAGACCTGGATTTCTACGGGTCAAGACTCCAAGAATCGGGGTGGAGTGGGGGTTGGAAACAGCAAATGGACGTGATAATATGCATTTTATGTTTATCCGTACTAATACATATTATTCTCTAAATTGGTGAATTGTCTTTACTTTTGAGCATTTTGTTTATACAATAAAAATTAGTATAATTTTAATAAATTTATAATAAATATTACTTCATTTTTAATTGAAAGTCATAATTAAATATTTTTGAACTTATCGCACATACTAAAAGGTTTGTACATTTACTTAAATTATTGCAAAAACCTCTAATCTCCGTATAATGAAATTTTCTCTATAGCGAATTTTTCAACTGGAACCAACTGATTTCGTTATAGGGAGATTCCACTGTATATGTTTCTGGAACATAATAAATTGATGATGAGAGAAAAGCAAATAAGTTGTGAACCATTTTGGTAAGACTTAAGAACACAGCGCGGTCTCTCGCCAAACACTGCAATTTTGCACCAGCCATCCCAAAACTTGCCAAACTGCCAGTGCAGAACAACAGCCATGTATGAGAAATTGCCAAACAAATTCAACTTTAGCGACCATACCGTGTTCTTAAGTCGAGCCACCATTTTATGTAAAAGTAGTATGAAAAGAGTTAAAATAAATTACCTGAGTTTAATAGTTTCTTATACAGAAGCAGCTTTTTATTCACAAAAAATTCCTATTTTACATTTTAGCATCTAATGCATGATATTTTTTAAAATTAGACTTCATATTCTCAAGTTTTTGTAATTATTTTTTTGTTACCTGTAAGGTATATTGAAAGTTGATACGGAGTGGAGCCTCCAAGCATCCTCCTGAAAACAGTTTCATTGAAAGCCGACTTTATTTTATCATTTCAAGATTTTTAATTCTTATTCATTTTAATAATACTTCAATGACGATTCTAAATGTGAATTTCATTCATAAGATTATTTTGAAGGTTCATTTACTCTGTTAATATATTCAATTAACCAATTGGAATATCACATAAAAATCTTAGTTACTTATGACAAAGTTACCAAAATAGTTCATTTTTAACTATGTATTTATTTTTCTTCTGAAATAGAATCTAATTTTTCAGTATCTATTGAGGCTTACTATTGATTTTCACTTAGTTAGGTGTAATCTAATACTGAAATAAAATTTACAAAAATATTCACTTAAAGTAATTGGTGTAGCCATTTCTTTTTATTTTTCAAACATTTAATTTTTATTCTTTATAAGTTATATGAATGTTTTATAGAATATATTCTGGTAAACCTGGAATTTACGGTGCACACCTGTTTCTCGATAATATTTCTTGGCGCAGTTTCATTTGCCATTGCCAAATGATGTTTTGGATGTGCAGTGCACTTTTCATTGCTCTCTTGCACATGCGTCACCTGAAAAGGAGAGATTGAGCGTGCAGCATTTCAAGTGTGTACCAGGCAATTTGTTTAACTTAAAAATACATCAGCAGCTTTGCTTTCAGCATAGCAGGAAACTAGTAGCTATGCTTTTTCATTGAATGTTAGGAATCTAGGTTTATTAAAAAATTATGAAAATGAGAATTTCCACATGGAATGCCTGCGGCATTTCAAGTGTGTACCGGGCAATTTTTTTTAACTTAAGAAACATCAGCAGTTTCGCTTTCAGCATAGCGGAATACTAGTAGCTTCACTTATTCATTGAGAAATGAAACACACAGAATAACATACACAGTATTGAACCTATATTCAAACCGAAGAATTCCAAATGAAGTTTTATTCAAATATGAATGAATCGACCAATCACATCGAAGAGATGAACAAAACAGTCCAATCAAAATGAGGCACAATATAGTGTGATGTGCAAAACACAAATAGATTAATTTCCGCTCATGCCACTCATTAAAAACATCATTGCACAACCAAACCAAATGTTCTCGCATCTCCGTTCTTGGCGGCAAAGAGTTGGCGATCCTAAAACAAAAGAAGCAAGTCGGCACCGTAGATTCCAGGTTAACCTATATTCTTGCTCTTCATTATATATTTATTTATTGTTTCATATATTTTGTATAATATAATAAAAAATAGAGGTAGAAAGGAATAACTATTTTAACCCTCTCGCACTTAGCAAAGTGGTCTAAAAATTTCCCCTTAACAGTGACAAAGGCTGGTTGGCTTCTTTTGAGAGGAGGTGAGGCTCTGAGATCGCTTCGGCGATAAGTGCGGTAGGGGTTCCAATTACCCTTGCCAGTCACAGCCCATTTCATCCACCCCGTTCAGCCCGTTTCAGCCACCTTAATGGAAGGTTGTAGCAGGGGTTGGGATGGTTCGATAAATGACCACCCAGGTTGGGGAAGTCCAATTCATGTCGTATCCTCCCAAAAAGGCTCGGTTTTAAAGGGGCTAGAAGAAAAAAAATCGCCTTGGGATTAAAGAGTTAATGCAATAGTTATTCTATTGATGTGCACAGTTCATATTTCTATTTCTGAAAAAAAGTTCATTGTTAAACCTTGAAGTTCAGTTTTGTGAGCAGTGTTAACAGAATTCCTTTTCATCTGGTTTGAAACTGGATTTTAAAGTTGAATATAGACGTGGAATTTTTTAATTAATTTGGGTCAAATAAGAAAATAAAAATCTGGAATCCAACTTGATGCATTTTTTAAAATTTATTTAAGTTCCTTTATGAAGAATTTCAAAACATAAAAATATGAAAGTTATTATGATTAGATTTTTAAAAAATCTACAAAATATCATTTTTCATAGATCTCTATATTTTCCCTTGAATAATTCATTCAATTTTATTTCAAAAAATGTGATCTTAGTACCTGGCCTAAGAGTGCAAAATTTTTCCTTTTAATCAAAAGTCTACAATTAGTATAAAAATATTAAAGTCTTCCTAATAAAAAGATTTTATTATGCATTTTTCAGTGATAAGATTTTGTAGTTAAAATAATAAGTTACAAGTGACAAAATGTTGGAGATTTATGTTAGAAATTCAAAATTACATTCTCAAAAACTAACCTTTTGCTTAGCTTTTAACCCTCTGAGCACCCAATTATTTTGAACTATTAGCTATCGGGTTAGAAAACTTAGCTTTTAAAGTAAATGATTTTTTGCATTTAATTATATTTCTTAAATCTTAAGAATTCTTTATTCATGATTTTGTAAGAAAATATGTATATAAGTACGAGCTATCTGCTTTTGAACTGAATATGAAAAACGTAAAAAGACGTTTGTGCCACTCGGAGGGTTAATACTTTGCAGGCTGTGGACTATGATTACTGTAGGAAAAGGACAAACTTAAAGAGTTTATGAGAAAGATACTTCATGTACAGAATATTTTAAAATTCGCTATATCAGTAATGTTTTTATAATATATTTCTCTCCTGTTTCAAATTTTACCCTTGATTAATTCCAATAGAGTCTTGGTTATCTGACATAAACAGGAATTTACAATGTTGAAGTGTTAAATGTTAACGATATGAAAGGAACACTTTTTATGTAAAATACCCTCTTCTACGTATTAAGCTTAACATCCATTGAGATAGAAGAGAATATATATAATTGACAAACTGGTCATCTTGACCTTTCTTAATAAAATTAAACAGCACCGAAGTACATCTATAAAAACAAAATATTTATTTGCTAGCTTGCAGATTGAAGTTTTTTATTTCCTGTATTATTCCATTACATCTCATGAAAAGCATCACTTCTGTATTTGAGGCTTCCTTGTGAATCATTTAACATTATTGATCTCACTTGGCTGTTTTAGCTTTTGTATTGAAACAGTAACTCTTTTCATTTTAGTTGCTGTATTAAAACAGTCATGTAAAAAAAAAATGCAAGTGAAACTCTAACTGATTAAAATATGTACAACAAATTAACCTAAATTAATGACAACACTCATTACCACAGTGGTCTAATGAGCTCGGAGCCTCTAACAACATTAACTAGACAAACACCCAGGTATGAAAGTAATGCAAATGCACATCTGCCTGACTTTGTTGTCCTACAAATAAAAATGCAATACCCACCTAACAATAGTGAAATTATTAATATGATTTTTAATTAACTCAAAACCAATGTCGGTTAAAGGGACTCTTCTGTTGTTAATTTTTTTAATGCAAAGGAATGAACGTCAAAATGAAACTACTTGTATCACATCAAGATCATATCAAAATATAAAATTGAAAAAAAATACTGAAAATGTGCATTAATTATGAAAGTTTAATTGAATTAAATCATTTTAGAACTGAAAATTGAGAACAATGCCTCTTCAGCTTTGTCAAAAAAAGTCTCTCCAATGTTTAATTTTGAAGGGGTGGGAAGGAATCTACTCATTATTTGTAAAAGGAACTAGAAAAAAAATAAATGAATCTCTTCTTATTAGCAAAAGTGGCTTTGTTTCACTTTTAAGGACAATAGAAAATTATTCTTGAATCTTTATCTTAAAAATATTTTACACAATAAGTTTTAAGAAAATGTGCAAATAAATATGAATTAGCTGCTTTAGAATTGAATGTAGAGTAACAGTCAGTTTTGAGGTATTAAATTAGAGAGTTAATATGTTGAGGAATTAGCATTTGTTAATTCCTCAAAATTTTCAATTTAAATATAATAATTTTCATATTTAAATATGAATAATTCAGCAATTTTCTTTCTACTTCAGTTTTTATTTAAAATACTTATTTTGCTTTTTAAAATTTTTAAGTGTTAAATGATTTTTGTACTTAATTTTATGTAAAGCATCATTAAATCTACCTATTTGCTATAGAATACTGATGCTAACAGGACAAGGCTTGTTTTAGGGAGGGGGTAAAAGAAAAAAGGGCAGAGTGTTGAAACAGAGAAAGACATGCAGTTATGATAAGTACCTAAAATTACAAAAAGGAGCTTTAAAATGGAGGAAAATTCTATATTCTGTAACACATGTGTTGGTTTTATCTTATTCAATATTTAAAATTAATTAAAGATGCTATTTTAATAGTTTTATTTTGAACAATAGTAAATTAAAGGCTGATTTTAAATAATTAGCCTTTAATTTGGTCAATCTAAATTTCATGTTCAAAGAGTAATTTATGTGCCCATGTAAAACGCTTGTTTACCGTATGGTTCTTACAACTTAAATATGTGATGAAGAAATCATTCTTGTGAACTTCAAGAAAAACTTGAATGATTTGGGGGGGGGGGGGATACATATTGTAGGAACTATTCTTTTAGCAAACCTTTAATTTTATTAAGAAAAATCTTTAAAAAGAAAATTGCTAAAAATAATTTTTTTTATTAAATATAAACTTTTCTGTATTTAAAACACTTGTTTAAAAACAAAACATCGGTACTTTTTTATGACAAATGAATTTTTTGTTATTGAGGCAGGTATTGTAGTATTACAGGTATGAATACCTGTATGTTCTTTTACTTTGTGTCAGTTTCCGTGTTTGCTTTTGGTTGTCAAGATATAAGAATTGATCCAATCAATTATTTATCAATTTTTTTGTATTATGAAGATTTCTCTGTTAATATTTAAATTTTCCTCATTTAAAACTTGTTTGACTTGGGTCAGAGATAGCACAGTGAGAGAGCAGTTCAATAAGCATAAATCTATCTAATACCAGGTTTTATGTCTGCTTTCTATATAAGTTAATAAATGCCCATTATAATTATAATTTGGTAGTATATTTATTTGTTTTTATGTTAAAAGTTATGTACTATATATATATATATTACGAGATAAATTTAACTTTAAAATAGCTTATTTTTAAAATGCCAAATAAAGTTCGGTAATTATTTAATAACCCATGTTTGAAGTATTATTTATCTTATGCGATTTAATCGTTAATAAGTATTTATCAATTTGATTTTGTAGCGTGCTCCTCTTCATTTCCCAATCGATTTAGATGGAGCACCAACAGAAGTCGCTGAGGTTGTTCAAGCAATAAAAAAGGTAATTATTCTTTTGTTTTATTTTATAAAGCTACTCAGTTGTATGCCACTTAAATTTTGTTCTGAATCATTGAAAAATTTTCATTTACTGAGAATTCTGTATTTAAATTATGGTTCATAAAATGTCTTGTTATTTGTGTTATATCTGTTGCATGAAATGTGTTTTAATGTTATTACTCATTTAATAATAATGGCTTTGAAAAACCAAATTTTGATTGCTTTTCTTTTATATTTAGGTTGCAGAACGAGTGCTATATCATTGGGATGACTTCCCAATTGTTTTGCCTCCTCCGCTCACAGTTATCACTACTGAAAGTGATGGGAATAAGAAGGTAAATCATGAGAAACAAAAATTCTTTGCTTTAAATATGTTTTGTTTGTATTTCAATTTTTTGTTTAATGCAGGAACTTTGGTATTGCTGTATTGTAATTCAAATCCATATCATTTTCTAGATTTTTATATAACAAAGATCCAGAAAAAATTATCAGAAACAGTTGTGCCTTTTGTGAAAATGATTAAAATGTGCAAGATAATTATACTTGTTAACAAATAAGATGATACAAACTTAATAATTTTGTGGTATGATATGATAATTTAGAGGTATGAGCTATTAAACTTTAAATATGATCTTTCCCCCAGAAAGTTTCTGCAGTTTTGTCCATTACTACCCTGACTAGTTGCAGCTGTTTTTGATTGCACACAAACTTTTTGGATATCTTGTATCTTCTGAAACATGCTTTGTTTTTCCTAATATACTTTGATTAATTTTTATCCTAACGAAACAAGGTCTTGTTTCAACTCGACCTTACGGCATTTCCTCTGTTTGTCTGTAAATTTATTTGTTTCACAGTAATGAGCAAAACACATTGTTCGGTTTTCTTCAAATTTGGTATGAATGACCCTTAAAATCATTAGAAACAGTATATGTATAAGAATTTTTTGGTTCTATTTCAAGATAGTGGCTGTTTTAATGGTTTAAATGTTGGCATCATTAAAACATTTCAGTATACTTTACATTACATTACACCACCTGCATCTCCGTGTTTAGAGCCATTTGGCTCCTTTCCGGTTTGGATGGATGGTGAATTTTATTTTTTAAGAAAGGGCAAAAACAAGTAATAGCTACAAAAACAAATAAAAATGAAAAAGAAACATACACTAGACAGAACAACATAGAAAACAAAATAGAAAAAAAAAATTACTTAGAGGGGGAAAAAAAACCTCAAACTGATTGCATTAATTGAGTAACATTTGTTAATACTGATAAAAGCAGACATGTATTTGTAATTTTCTGAAGACTGATAGGAGCCAGAGACCTGTAAATAATTAACATTAAAAAAAGCCTAGGCATTTAACTTTTTCCTTACGGGAGGTGCAGCTTTTGTACTGGAAAATTTTTTACCTTTGAATTTGGGTCGGTACAACTGCTGTACCAGACACCATTGAGAATTTCACTCCCCACATTCAATGGAGTTCTTCTGGTTTATGTCATTGTAGCCTAAAGGTTAAAGACAGCAATGAAGTGCAGATTTTAGATTGGGGGGAGGGGACATGTCAAAATTGTTTGTCTATTTTTGCGAATCAGTGCAGTTACTAGAATATTTATCAAACGTTTATTATAGTCGAAACCTCTTGTTGTACGAGATCTTTTTGTGGCACCTACATTTGAAGAACTGAACATTGTATCATTAGATGCAAAAGGAGATCCTCAACCTTTGACAAAAAAGCAGTTGCAGAATGTGAAAGAAAATGGGTAATTGATTGTTGTTTTGTATTTAGTAAAATACTTGCTTTTATAGTTAGCTCTTGGTTTATGAAACTTTTATCATTTGTTTATTACTGATTATGTTGAATGATATTGCTTAATATTCACTATTAAAAGCGTACATTATAGCATTCAAGTGATTGCTGCAATAAATGAGAAATATTTATTATTCAAATGTATCTTTTATAATGACTTTGATACATTTTGCACATGATATTTAAACCATTATGTTTATGACAAGATTTTCATAAGATTAATTTGGAATAGCTTCTGACATGTTTATTATTTGTTTTTTATTTAACTTCTCTAGAAGCGTACAGAAAATAAATTAATACCAACTTCAGTTTGTAGAAGTTTGACACATCAAAACTATATATAGTTTTCTTTTATCAGCCACTTTTATGCTAAGAAAATTTTGTTGAAAATTTTTTAAGTATCCAAAACTGGAGAGCAACTGTGCATTTACATTGTTTGGCATATTATGCGCAGGCTTTTTTTTCTTCCTAGTGTTAATCCACAGATATAATTATCCTCTTCTTTCAACTCGTCATTTCACTCCTTTTTACACTACCTTACAAGGAGATGGCATGACTTGGGAAATTCAGTTCGGGATGAAACTTGGCATATTAGTAGCATGCCTTTAGGGTGTTCACCCATTAATCTACTAAAGTGTAATGGCCAGCCAATTTGGAGAAAATGGCCCTCAAACTTTGGGCACAGCTTATATACCAGTAAGTGATCACCAGCAGTTAGCGGCCAAATGGCTCAGGTGCCAGCTTGCTTGCCTAATGTTCGCTTGGTCAATGGTTCAGTCTTCACATTTTTATTTTTTCCAAAATTATTTCAAATTAAATGAAAAATTAAAGAAATATTTTAATTAAAATATTAATTATTTTTATTCATAAAATAACTGTTCATTCATATGATACTTGAATTATAGTTGAAATTTAATTTATTAGTAGTAAAATAATTATAAACACATCTTGAATGGTGATAAATGTTAATTATAATGATGCACATTAGGAAACATTTTTGTTTAGACTTTATCATTCATAAATTTTAGAAATTCATTCTACACTTATTAATTAATTTTAAATTTATCTATCGTTTACTACTAGTAATTTATATTTTTGCATTTAATTTCATACAAAAACCAGAACGATAATTATCATGAAAACATTGAAAAAAATATTTTCAAATCTTGCAAAATTAATAAATGAATTCCATCTTCAACCTCTGATATACTAGCAATATACACACTTATAGAATATTTTAACTATCTGTATCATGCTAATTTAATCAAAAAACGATATGAAACACTTCAAAATCCAAGGTGAATAACCACGTTTGTTCAGAGTTTCTAAAGGAATAAGAGTAGCACTATGGAAGAATTTCATACTATAGTGAGTAAAAACAATTACACATTTGTCCCTTGTCAATCATTGAAATATTGTACCATCTGCCTACACATTTAATAGTTAACAGCTGCTCTCTACTATTTACATTCGATCATTAAAATATTAGACTATCCGCAAATGTATTCAATGCATTAATGATTTTAAGATTAAAATTTTAATTACAGTTATTATTTATCACTATTAAAAATGTATTTATAATTATTTTACTGTTTATAAATTAAATTTTAACTACAATTCAAGTATTATATGAATGAACAGTTATTTTATGAACAAAAATAATTAATATTTTACTTAAAAAGTATTTGTTTAATTTTTCATTTAATTTGAAATAATTTTGGAAAAAATAAAAATTCGAGGACTGAACTGTTGACCAAGCAAGCATTAGGCAAGCTCGCTGACACCCGAGTCATTCATTTGGCTGATAACTGCTGGTGATCATTTACTGGTATATAAGTTGTGCCCAAAGTTTGAGGGCCATTTTCTCTGAATTGGCTGGCCATTGCACTTTATTAGATTAATGGGTTAACACCCTAATGGTATGCTACTAATATGCTAAGTTTCATCCCGAACTGAATTTCCCCTCTCCTTGTTAGACTATTTTGTTGTCCCTAGAGAATCATTGATCAAGATATTGTCAAATTTTCCGTATCTCATACAAATGAATTTCAACTTTTAATTCAGAGCTTTGAAAGTTCTTTTGTTTTGGTTAGTTAATTAAGGTGTTGAGTATAAAAGATGTACTGCAAAAGTTTTTTTTGCATGTGTGTGTTTTCCCTTTTTAAGCTTTTATGATTGCATAACTCAGACATGACACATTTCCGCGGAAACGCGGATTTCCGCTTTTTTGGCATCGAATTTAATCATTCTTGGGATCGATGCAAATCTGCATTAAAATTTTTATTAATGTGTTGGAGGGAGGGGGGTTGCTCATGCAAATAAATGAATACATGTGAAAATTTTGCGTATGGTTGTAAGGCGAAAGAGTTTCGAATTCATAAGATATTGCATAATCCTGCCGAAAGTTATGTATCGTCCGAGTTACATATCGGCGTTTTCCCGCTTTTTTGGGTCAAAGTTTAGCATTGAGAGGAATGCCTGAAGGTTGCATTCTTTTCTTTCTCGTTCTGTCCAATTGTCTTTCGTTTCATCGAATCAGAATTCATTCCGAATTCTGAGTGGATGAAAGAAAATCATCCACGAATTTCTTCCGATCCGAATTTCGTGAGAAAAAAAGTTCGTTAGCTCTCCTTGAAGGAAGCCATTTTATTTTCACGTTCTTTTTAACATTCTTTTCTTCGTTTTTGTTAGTTATTTCGATTTCATTTTTGTTAGTTTTCATTCCCTAACGTTTGTCTATCAACATAGACATGACACATATGTGGGGATACGGGGATGTAAGCGTTTTCGGCATCGAATTTTGTCATTCTTGGGATCGATGTAAATCTGCATTAAAATTTTTGGTAATGCATTGGGGGGAAGGGGATGCACACACAAAAGAGGTGAATTGCACACAAACAAAAACTGTGCGCCATGTGCACATTCAAAATAATGTCAGATTCGATAGATAGAAGAATGTATATTGAAACATATTCTTCAATTTAAAGTGTTAAATACAAAATGATGAGCAAAGAACAGTTTGCTGTTGAATATTTTAGAAAAAAAGATTTTTTGCTGATGCTATTGATAGTAACATGTGCAAAAATTTAAGGTCATCAGGCAAATGTTACTAGGAGTAACTTGATAGTAAGAAAATAGCAATGAGGAAAAAATAAAGTAAAACCCCCAATCAAAGAAAGGGAGCAAAATTTAGAAAATGGAGGAAAATAGCAGACTGAAGCATAAAAGAAAGCTTGAACTGTTATCTCAAAAATGAGAAACAAAAGTCTTAATAATTATGCATAATCAAAAAAAGTTTTTAAATGGCCATAATTTTTAGTGAGAATTTTTACCATAGTTTTTATTTTATCAAAACTTTATACGTAATTCATTTTTCATCCATTAATTTTCTTTTAAATAATTCTACAGTATTTTTAATATCTCAAGCACTTTTTGTATAAATGTAATCATTTATTGTTCAATTAATCATACTTATTTTAGTTCTCGGTGTTTACGTTTGACTCGATTCCGTATTTATGAAGTTCAGCTTTTTTTGTTCCAAGCCTGTGTCATGTCTGATAACTATTTTTAATAATCAAAATTTCATTATGGCCATATATTTATTTTCAATCACCAAAGTTCATTTAGTGAAAGTTCAGCCTTCACAAAAAGTCATTTTGCATATTGTTTTTGGAATTGTTTTCTTTGAGAAGTTTATTACTAATATAATAGGCCGGATCTGTCTCTCGGTAACGCTCTGACATTACCAACAATAAAACTCGCTCCATAGCACTGCGAGACGTTAAACAGCATTATTTCATTGTTAGAGAACCTAAATTTCAGTAATTTTAAATTTAAAAGAGTAATTGTCATTCTAATTTCAAATTTAATAGCTCTAAAATAGTGAAATAAAATTTGCTATTGATTGATATAAAATTTATCTCGCTATGATCAATAGTTCCCGAGAAATTTTAAGTTCTATTAATCAAATATTTCAAATTAATTTCCATTTTTTGATAGGAAATAGTAAATTATGTCAGTGGTATATCATGTGTGTGATATAGTTTGGACACCACGATGCATCTGATTATTTATTGCAATCATGATGATATAATTTGATAATATTTTTTGGCAATGTTTGACAAGCAGAGAAGTGCTTTGTTTGGATTATAATTTCAAAAGAAAATTCATTTAAAATTTTAACTTTTGACTTACGTATGACAAGTTGAGAATTTCATGGTTATTGAATTATAATAAAATTGTTAAACAATGAAAAATACCTCGCACGTAATGTTGTTTTAGCAAGAAGTTTTTTGAATAAATATTTATATAATATGTAAATAAAAAAGAATATTTCCTCTCATAAGACATATGTTTATTTTATTTTTTTTCAATCCATGTTAAACATTTCTCTCGCATATATATCTATTTAAACACATCACATTTGACTGAAAATCTCTCGAATGAAGAGGCAATTTGCACCCGTCATACCATGATGGGTGATTTTCTAGTTTGAATATAAAAATGAAATTATGTAAATAAAAGTGGTGAAATTTGCATTTGTATAGGACTTTTGAAGTGGAAAGTATGAATTTTCCAGAACAAGTTCATAAATGGCAATTGAGTCAGCTATTACAGAAGGGAGTGCACAATATCCATGACACTCTTTTGCAGGTATCTTTTATTCTTTCTAGTGTCTTGAATATTGATGAACTTGAGTTATATTGATGTTTATTCAAAGTGCTTTTTTATTACAATAGGTATTGGGCCATTGATATTTAACCATTATTATTTTTTTGAGAAAATAAATGAAAATTCTGTTTTGTATGCTTTAAGATTAAACATTAATGCTCATCTTGCTCTTCTTCTAAAAATATTTTTTGTGCAAATCAAATCTTGGATTTTTTTTCCTTAAGGAAATTAATTAAGCTAGATGTTTAAAAAGTTATTTACTGCAATCATCTGCTTTGTAACTATTCCTTAAGTATTAATTAATATTTATTAAATTTATTAAGTTAAGATATTATTAAGTTTTTATTTTTGGAGTTGGTATTTAAATAAATTCAAGGTGGAGAAAAACATCCTTTCAACAATCTAAATTTCTTTTATTTTATCTGAATGTGAAGCTTAGTAAATAAAATAATTCAAATCTGGTACTTAAAATGAGGCTGTTGGAGCAAACCAAGATTTCACAGAAATCTCTGCTAAATTTAATTAATATTTCACCTTTTAAAAAAAGTAAAATTGTTCAAGATGTTAATTCACTAGAGTTAAGTAAACATACTTCTGAATCCCTGACTCAACAGAAAGTAGTTTCATTCAAAAAAAAAACTCCTTTACAAAACTGAAAATGGACATTTATTTTGCAAACGCATTATCCGTGAATGTTTACATCGGAACCAAAAACTTGAATAGAAAATGCCAGGTTTACAACTCTTAAAACAAAAATATAAATACAGCGATGCATGCTTTACCAGTGCTATCAATTGTGTGAACCCAACAGAGGCATTGTTATAAACTATTTCTTAGTATTTAATCTATATTATTTAAATGATCTTTTAAGCTTATTGTGTAAAATCCCTTTTACAATAAAAATTCTGTGAATCTGTATTTTAACTTCCTTTTGAAGGAATTAAATTTATTATGCTTATATATAATTTATAAAATAATATCATATTATGATATATTTTTATGTATTAATGGTAATTATTGATGGAATTTCTAATAATTGCAAAATTTTTTTGAATGTGAAATTCTTGTGAATTTTTATGTCATGCTGTTTGTTTTAATTAACAATTCTTTTGATTGGATTGTTTTCATTTTTCTTCTAGGATATAGCCCTCTCGGTTCATTTAATTGTTGTAACTGCTCGCAATAGGTTGATATCTGATTTCTTTAGTGTGTCACAGTCTGTACGTGCCTTCATTCATGGATTAGCTATTTTATTAGGTAAAATTTTTGTAATATAATTGAAGCTTAAATATAATTGGGTATAATATTCTTAGCATATTCCTGAAATTTCATATTTTTTAGATGCTTTCATTGGTGTACCATCACTCTCTGCAAAGAATTTAGAGATTCGAATACAAGAAGAACGAAGCAAATATTTAGTGGCTGAACTTACTGTTCGGGTATAAGAGAGATTTTTTAAAAATTCAAATGCATTGATTTCCCTTTTTTAAATGAATGAATTGTGTTTATTTTATGCTGCAGTTAATATTTTTAATCATTTGATTTACTATTCAATTGCAGCCAAATTTTGAAGATGACATCGACAATTTGTGCCAATTTGTTAAACATCAAATTCGAAAACAAACTGTGGAAAAATATTTATTTGTAAGTTCTTAATTATGACTTGAACTTATTCTTACTTCATTTTCTGCTTTGAGAAAATATAATACCTGCTTGTTTACTTTTTTTCTCTTTTTTATCCATTTTTTTCTTTTAACACATTTGCTATTACTGCATATTCTTTTTTGAAGAAGTTACATTAAAATATTCATAAACTTTTAATTATAAAATTTAATGTTTTCTCTGAACAAATTTGTTTAATTTTCAACCATTGTTAGATAACTGTTACACAAGCTGTCAGAAGATAAAATATGTGCATGCAAAATTGTTGAAAAATAAATACTGAATTTCCTTCAAATTTATGCTTGCAACAGGTAAATCTCAGCAGGATCTAGGAATGTTTCAAAGTAATTCATTGTAGCAAAAATAGGGGGGGGGGGCCCAGATAATGTATTTTGTCACTTACTATCTGGGAACAGAAAAGGACTTAAATAGCTGAGCATTTACTCAACATTCATTATACTTCCTTCTTTGGAGGAAAATATGAATCGTTCTTTCAAACTATGTTACTTTCTGAATGTAAAATGAGAACTGATCCTTAAAATCAGATAGCTGATCGGAGATTATCACAATACGGGGGTGGGGGAGAGATTCTTGCACTCGCATCTTTCTAGGACCCATCACCAACTCCATCCTGTGGTAATCATGATAATCATATTATGACTAGTAATTCAAATTGTTTCTGTTATAAAATCTTAAATAAGCCATTTGTGGACATGTGATTATTGGCAATGTGAATCTTTGTTAAAAATAGATAATCATACTTTCTAAAAGATAATTCAATAATAGATTTTATTTCTTAAATGTATCAGTCAAGGATATGTTCATCAAGTAACTTTCATTACTAATATTTTACAAGGTGTGTTTTTTAAGTAAGTGCCATTTTGTTGCATACACTAATAGGTGACGAGCACGTCGCAACGAGTGCTTGCGTCGTGTCCCAGCATTCCTTGGGAACAGCTGTGCTCAGTTGCAACTGTGTAGGTAAACCTGTACGGTCTGATCTGTGTCTTCAAAATGTTCAAGATTATCGAATTGCCCGCCCCGTGCGAGGTACGGTCAGTGATACGTTTTTTGTCGGCAAGAAACCTGTCTGCTGGAGACATTCACCGGCAGATTTGTGAAGTTTATGGAGCTACTGCTATGTGTGAAGGCAAAGTGCGTAAGTGGGTCAAAGACTTCAAAGCTGGCCGCGACAACGTCCATGATGATTCCCGCTCCGGTCGCCCATCTGTGATAATGGACGATATGGTGGCTTCAGTTGAAGCGAAAATTCTTGAGAACAGACGCTTCACCATAAGCACTCTTTCAAACGATTTTCTTGAAGTGTCGAGGTCAGTGCTGTACAAGATTTTTTCTGAAAAGTTAAACTTTAAGAAACTGTGGGTTGTAGTTGGGTCCTGTTGGTTGCCTGTTGGGTCCCTAAGCTCCTGACAGAGCACCACAAAATCAAAAGATTTGAGTGTTCACTGAATTTTTTGACTTGCTATAACAAAGAAGGTGACCCCATGTTGAGTCGGATTGTAACGGGAGACAAAACGTGGGTTTCACACGTCACTCCCGAATCGAAGCAACAGAGCATGGAGTGGAGACACACACTCTCCTGTAAGGGTCAAGATCAAACAGACTCTGTCCCAGTGCAGGATCATGGCGTCCGTGTTTTGGGATAGGCATGGTGTTTTGTTGTTCGACTTCATGCAACGCGGAACCACCATAAATGTGGTAGCCTACGGCCAAACCCTGCGAAAGCTATGCAGAGAGATTCAAAACAAAAGACGTGCATGCTGACAGAGGGAATTTTGCTACTCCATGACAATGCAAGGCCTCACACCACAGCTCAGACCCGAGCTTTATTGGACTCTTTGGGCTGGGAAGTTTTGGACCCCCCCCCCTTACAGCCCTGACCTTGTGCCAAGCGATTTTCATTTTTTCCCGCCATCTCAAACATCATCTCGGCGGCAACCACTACAACGATGACGAAGACGTGAAAACAGCCGTGACCTCTTGGTTATCAGAGCAGGTGGCAAGTTTCTATGAAGAGGGTATCCAAAATCTGGTTGTAAGGTATGATAAGTGTTTAAACAAACTTGGCAGCTTTGTTGAAAAATAGAGAAATGTATGTAGAATCTGAAAATAAATTTGGGTTTTGAAAATTTTCTTTCGTTTGGTTTTTATTTTCAAATGGCCCGTACTTAAAAAACACGCCTCATAAACTTCATAAATCCTGAGTGAAATGGATTTCTTGTATGAGAAATAGAAATTTAAGACAATCTGATAGTTTAGTATGTTTCAGTGTCCTTAGAAATTAGCATGTTAATATTTTTTAGCTTATCTTATAGAAAGTAAAATTTCCTGTGACCATTGCTGATATATTTGGATGAAAATCCTTTTTTCTTTCTTAATGATGTCAGACTGAATGTTTTGATACTAATTTTTTGAACAGAGTTGAAAGTTTGTGGTGATGTATGAGCCATGATTTATTTCCATATTTTCATTGATTATTTTGTGGTACTTGGTTTTTAAATGAATAACAATGATTTTAATATTCTTCAATGATATTTAAAGTTTTTGATTTTGAATTATTAAATTACCTGTTACTGATTTTAGTTCTCCTATTTTCTTTTGGTTGATGTTGAAGTCTAGCATCAGTTTGGTTAATTTAATTTTTCTAATATAGGAAGGAAAATGTTTCTAATGAAATATTTAAGCAACCAATCAAAGAAACCAATTTGAATTTTGGGATCATTCTTATCAAAAATTCATTAATACACATCAAATTTGCATTCAAACTATTTTATACCTTGTTTTTACTTTAATAGGAGAATGAAAAAGCCCCACCTTTACCATACTTATTTCAGACACCAAAAGGTCATGAAATTGATTTAAGATTATTCAACAAAGGTATATTTGTTTTTATTTCTTTTGTGATTAAGAATTCATTTAGTGTCTGACATGTAATCAAATTCCTTGTTTATTAACCACTGCGTCTTACTTAATCATAAATATTCTATTTTCAGCTTCTTAGTAATGATGCACTTATGCTACTGGCATAGTTCTCATACCCATCAGACACATAACTGTTATAGCAAATACATCTTTCAAGTAGATGTGATATGTTAAAGATTATGTTTAAAGATTTAAAAACCCTCATCAAAATCAATCAGAATTTTTTTTTACTGAAATTAATAGTAAAGTAATGTAGATTCCAGATTTAGAATTCTTATTTTCTTTCTTTTTTTTTTGTAAAATAATTACAGTGAAGAATGTTTCCTTTACACAGTTATTACAGTTTTTACTGTAACTGCAATATTATTTAGAGTCTTACACAAGCCTGATTTTAAAAAATCCAGCCTAGAATTTCTGTTAACTGCAAATTCAAAATATTATCCATGATTATACCAGCTGATCAATGCTTTTTCCTCTTCTTTAAGTTCATTTTTGAATGTATTAAAATACAGAAAAATAAAGGCAATTAATGTTGCTGTTGTCATTGGTTTAATTATGAAGCGCTGCATATGTCAATATGGCTAACATTTTTTTTCATTTTATTTGAATGAATATAATTAACTTAAATTCTGACTCTAGTCCATTATTGAGCCAGTCTGAATGCATAGCAGTTAGGTTCGGTCTGTGTAGGTCTCTAGTCCCATTTGCATATAGAACACTAAATAATAATTAGTCTTGATAAAAGGAAAATTCTAATGATGCAATGCATTTTTAATTTTCCTGTTTTTCAGAAATTATTCGCAAAGCTCTTCCAGTTATTGCAAGTATTTTAGAAAAAGAATCTAGAGGCTGGTTTCTTCCCTTTAGAGAAAAAGTGATAGCTGATTTAAAAAGTAAGTTATATGTGTTTTATCTAGTTATTTGGTTATAATATTATTATTAACTCTATCATGTAAATAGACTCATCTTAGTTTGAAAGGAATAAAGATCGGGAATTTATCACTATAGATGGCCCTGGCCAAATCTTATAGTTAGTTTGTTGGATTTCCACATTTTTTTATGTGTTTATTGCTTCAATATTTCATATATGGATTGTACCATTAACTTGTTTCAAAATTAAATAAAACAATAAATACAAGAAAACGTATTTAATTTCTTTGCAGATGTGAAACTTGCAATTTGATGATGATTGGCAATGCATTAAAACTTCATACCTTTAAATTAATTGAATCAAGCTATAATTGCTTTTTAGCTTGAATTGAATGTAGAGAAATGTGTTCAAATCCTGGGAATTACAATTCTGAAATTCGTTTATAAATACTTTTTCATCTTTCCACTCCTATATGCTAAAAAAATAGTGTACTTTTTCAAACAGTATTGTGATTTTTTATATTTCACTGTTCTAAAACCATTTCTAGTGCCTTTAGTATTTTGTGCCGCTAAAAATAAGCTAAAGTACTTTTACTGCGTTTTTTTTAACTGTCAGTTTTTTAATATTCAGTAATGTTAATATTCTCAAGAGCAAGTACTAAGAAGGGGAAATTAGGGTTACTTGTTTAGTTTAATTTTTCTTGACCTTTTCTCTTTTTGACCTTAGTTTTAATTTTTCTTGTATTTCTCGAATATTTGGATTGTTAGCATCTTAAAAGGATTAGTTTTTACGAACGAGAAATGTGCTTATGCTAAATTGATATCTCATCTAATCATAAACTAAAAATATTTCATGAAATACCCTAGGTTCAAGTGTCAATAAGGCTAGAGATACTTGACCCTGCAAGCAAAGAATACTTAGATCCTTACAAGAATTTCTTACGTACATGAAATTCAGATATGAAGTTAAAATAACTGAATTGAAAATATTTTAATGATCAACTAATATTAAAGTAATTTAAAATATTAAATAATATACAACTATAAAATGCAATTGTTATTAATAAAAATAGCTGAAATTCTAAATTAAATAAAAAGTTAAAATATGGAATTAAATAATAAAAATAACAGCGATGGAATTAAGAACTTAGTAATGCCACTAGTGAACTGAGAAATTGTCTGTTTTGGAAGAATAGAACAAAATAGCACCAAAATGAAAAGAAAGAATATAAAAAAAAATCCCTTTCGACAAGCTTGAAGGCAAATTGTAGATTCCTGTACGTTAATGTTACAAAACTAATGAAATATTACATATTGATCAATATAGACATAGCCAATGACTTTATTGTTTCCACACATTGCAATATTTACGCTGTGATTCTGTTTTCATGACATTTAATTTTTTATTATATCAAGGTTTTATCATTCTACTCAAAAGGTTATGCTAGATTTATTGGTCAGTACATTGGTCAATTTTTTTTATATCTCAACATATAATCATTCAACATGTGGGAAACATAAAGAAATAAACATCTCAGCAGTGCAAATATCCCCTAAATAACATTAAGCCAGCCTATCCAAAACAGTAACAAGAAATTGACTCTTGACACAAATAAAGAAAGACTCTAGATTTAAAAATTAATTTATTTAATCTAGGTTACCATATAATTGTGCGCACATTACTTTGTCATATGGTAAAATCACATGACATGAAACATTTAAACACTACTTGAATAGGCTTATTTAGAGAACCGAAAGAATGAAACAAAAATTACAGGAAAAATTTGTTTCTCTCATTTTAATATTTTTTCAAAATTAATTTTATACAGAATTCGTAACAGTATTCTTTATTGTTGAAGAACAAGAATAATACAAATATATACAGTTGCCAGAATACATTCACAGAATTCTAGACGAATGTTATAAAAAGTTTTTAGAAGCAGACGATTAACAATTTATATCAGGACCAACTATTGATTTGATTTATTTTCATGCTTTAAATTAATGAATAATTAACTAGTTAATTTGTTTCAAAATATTCATTAAAACCTTTCTTTTACTTTAGTAATTGTTAACAAAATTTGAAGTACCTATATAACAAATAATAATTTATGGAGAAAACGACTGTTTTTAAAAATCGTCTGGTTCAATTGATATTCTCATTTTAATTTAAAACATTTCAGATCAGAAAAGAAATTTTTGTATTGTAATTTTTATACAATAGTAGTTTTTGCATTAAAAAGATTAAATATGAAAGCATTTTAATCTGGAGCAAAGCCAGGTATATCAGCTTATTTACCGTATAAAAAGTGGAAGTAAATGCGTCTTATGGGAGCTCATAACTTCTAAGTAATTCTTGTTGTCAAAAACCTTTCAATATAAAAGTGTTTTAGTATGATAAGGTAATAATTCCCGTAATTGAAATTTTTTTTTTCTATCTTCAATCGTAATGAAGCTATGGGGAAATGATTAGCTAGGGGAGGAATTGAATATCGATTTTTAGCTCATAACTTCTTAGCAATTGTAGCTATAAACAAGTTTCAGTACAAAAGTTGTTTGTTATGATGAGGTTCACCTAATCTGAAGTTTCTTTCTATTTTCAATTGTAAGGCAATTATGGGAAAATGAAATTTTCAGTCCCCCACCATTCCCCCCGCCTCCTTTAAGCTGGATACCCATCTACTAACTCGGCACAGATTTTCACCATCCGTGCAACATATCCCTCATTGGTCAAAATCCAATCAAAATTACTCTACTTATCATGTTCACAAGATAACATGAGCAAAAGCATTATACATATACGTCACAACTAATAATAATACGGAAAAGAACATTTCACCCTCTGTTCTCATAAGGAATAGAGCTTCAAGGATGAAAGTGGATGGAAGAGATTGCAAATGTCGAGAGCTTTCCAACAAGGGGTAACATGCATATTTGAATTTTCTTTCTATTTTTAATTTTAAAGGATTATGGGAGAATTAAAATTTCCTCCCCCCCCATTTCCCCCCCCCCCCTTGATATGGATAGCTCATCTACAAACTTGACCGAGATTTTCATTATTCTTACAACATATCCCACACCGGTTAAAATGAAATAAAAAATTACTCCAGTTATCGTGTTCACAAGATACCATGGGAAAAAGTGTTTTATATATATATAACTTTTTAACGAAGGTTGGTTTGGTGTTCTAAGGGTTATGATTGGTGAAGATTTGCAGAAATTTTCCGGAAGTCATGTCATGAGAACCATTGCAGTAGGTAGAGTTCCTATAATGAATCTACCTAAATTGTTCTACAAAACAAGAAATTGAAGAAGCTTTAATAGACTTAATCAGTTCTCCTAATATTTTGATGTAACAGAAGCAAATGAAGAAAAATATTTTCTATGAGATGAAGGAAATTCTTATCTAACAAAGAGACAACCTCAACCAAAATGGCAAAAGATTAAACCAAACAAAACCATGACAAACATTTCATACAAATATTTTAAAATTATAAATGGATAAAAAAACCTTTGTTTCCAATTGAGGAAAAATTAGAATTAATAAATTTTCAATGTTTTTAAAATTCTTACAAAAGTAATTCTTTTTATTATATAAACTTACCATATTAAAAAGAAATTTTATCCTTTTAATAATTATTTAAAAACAGTTTTTAAATAATTATTTTCATATAAGACTTTCCTTCCAAAAACATTAATAAATATACGAATAATTAAGGTGAAGAGTAGCTAATGCAGCCATCCAATTGTTTAGGTTACCATATTAGTTAGAAATTCCATTGCATCACAGAAAGTTGATCCCAATCATAACCCACTTCAGTCGGCTACAAACACTGAAGTTGCAAATGGTACAAATCACTGATAATAAATGGTACCTAATCACTAATAACAAATGGTACCTACATCTCTGTTTTTTTCTGAAGGTTTTTTTTTGGTTGGTTCAAGTCTCCGTAACTTGACTTTTTTCTTAATAACCAAATGATTAAACCACTTAGAATTAAGATATTACACAACATTGTGTATCAAATTATAGTGTGAACTATGCTTAAAACTTTGAAATAATTTAATTCATCAGACCTTCAAAAGTAAAGTTCAAATTTACAGAAAAATGGAAAAGATTTTGGAACCCTTCCCCAAACAGATTCCAGAACACACCGTTACAATGTCTTTTCAGGTTGGAAGGAAAATCCCTTCCAATTCACCTTATGACATAAGGCCAAATAAGGTTGGCACTCACACTTTACTGTCACATAATTTGAGAAATTAATCTAGGCGCAAACCTCCCTAGTTTGCCTTATGTGAAAATTAAGAAAAAATTTGGTTTTTACATTAGTTTTAATAGTACTTTGAAAAGTTTATAGACTGTCTGTTTGCATTTGCAACTTGTAAAATTAACTCATCAATAAAATAAAAAAAAACTGCTAATTTAAAAATGATTTTAAATAAATACATGTAAGTACTGTAACATTCCCAGTAGCATTTACTTTTATTTTCTATGCTTTTAGATAAGAAAATTTCAGAAGAAGAGCTTGAAAGGGTATTTACTTTTTTCCTAGAATTATTCTACATAATAATTAAAGCTAGATATTTTTCTTTTTATATTTCTTATTTTCTTTTTTCTGATCTGTGCTAATTCATAGTTTTAATTTTTTTACAGCTTGCAAATATTTTAATTTTGGATGAATATTTAAGAAGAGTATTTGCTGCAATTTTATCTAACCCCCAGATACAAGAATTGGGACCAGGAATAGGTAATTTAAATATTTGTCTTGTACCTTGCCAAAGTATTCTAGGTAAAATGCATTCATGGCCTTAATTAAGTCACTATTCATATTTTTTATATAATTTAGGTTCCTTGCTTGTAGAACAAGCCCAGGCAGTCATTTTAATGCACAGAGCAGTTGAAAATATGCACCGTCGTTTGAAAGAAACTCTTGCACAAGTACTGTTGTATTTTTAAATGCATAAATATATTATAAATCTTTAATTGAATAATTGCTGGAATGCAATTTAATCTCTTATTTGATCTTGATATTGTTAAAATTGGTTTGGTCATGTAGGTTATTGAAGAATTATGTTGCTTTGTAAAACTAATAAATAATAAAGCCTAGAAATGTTTAGAATATGACAGTGTTCATTTTGAAACTCAATTGTTGCTATTCTGCCCCTTAAAAATTAGTGGAAGAGAGGTAATATATATATTTCAAAGATTAAAATTATACTTAGAATTTTGTTGAAATACTTGATGTGGAAATTTATATCTTAATCAGTTGCTTAGACATTGGAAGGTAACGGCAAAATCCAACATATTTCAGTAAAGGGAAAATTTCATTAGATTTTATTTTTCCAGAAAAGAGTGGAAATTTGAGTAATCATGAATAAATATTTCATTGAATCTGAACCATCATTATTTCAGTGATGATTAATGATTTGATAATGTACTCTAATGGTCAAAATTATGGACATTTTCAAGTCATAGAATGTTATTTTAAAGTAAATACTAAAATGTCATTTTAAAATAAATTTAAAGCTGAATTCTATGTAAAAAAAGGAATTAAAACATTTATGGAAAATGAAATTGTAGACATACATGTATTTATAAAGAATTCTTTAGCTCACATTAGGGGACGTTTTTAAGAAGAAATTTTATTTTATCAAATTTCTCTGATCAAATTCTAGTTGTGCTCATGAAAAAGTTTGGCTTTGTTACATTATGAGGCTATTAACTAAATAATTATGGCATCTGAATTTTTTTTTTTGTTATTGCAATTTCAATTTCACTACTTTTTTATACTGTAAATATTTAAATTCTGTTTTTAATTTTAAATTCACCATTAAATTATCCTAAAAAAATCTTCTTTTAGTTTTTCAGTGTATTAAAATATTTAAATTCCAAACTTTAAAATTTTCAAAACACCACCACTAGTTCCATGTTTTATGTTGCTCATTGCATTTATATAATAATTAAAAAGAAATTACTTCTGTTTTCCAGTTAAAACGTTGCCTTGAAGATTTGTATCCCGTTTTATCTCGAGTTAAGCCTTGGGTTCAAGAGAAATTAAAGATAGCTGAAGTAAGTATATGTGATTATTTTCATAAATCATACTTTATAAAAAAATTGCAATGAATTGTTCTGAATTTTTGTCAGGTTTTTTTTATTGATTTATTTGTCTACACATTGTCTTATTTTATATGTTTTATTTATTTCCATTAACAGAATATATTATACTATCGTATTACAAAACACAATAGATTTTCTCATTTTTTTTGTAATTGCTGCATTTTAAGCCAAGGCTTTTTGATAACCAAATTTATTTTCTATCGAAATTTATTTGATAACCAAAGATTTTTTCTCTGTCTTCTGCTTGCTCCCTTCTTTAAATGCCTCTTTTTATTCTTTAGAAACAAACTATTTATTTACTTGGGGTTGTAAAATCAACGCAAAAAGTGTAAATAAAACACTGTGAAAGCATTAGCATTTCCAAATTTGCTAAAATTATAAGTATGGAGACAGATTTGTTTCATTTATTTATCATTAGTTAGTTTCACGGAGTTTCTCAAAACTAGTTTTTGTTTTATTGAGGTTTCTGGTTGATTGAAGTAGAGTTCTAAATCAAAATACTTCTGATACCCTTAACTGCTGACAAATTGGATAAAATTTGAGAAGACCAAAATTTCCTTTTTAATATTTCAATCATGCTTAAGATGAAGCCTATGATTTCAATTATGTTGTTACTTTGTGCAAACTTTGATTTGCAACGATAATATTTTAGCTTGTATATTATTCTTTATTAATATAAAAAGACTTAGAAAATTTTCATTTAGATTAAGCAATTAAATATTTTCAGTAAATTCTTTTTGTCTTGCATAATTTTATTTATTCAAAAAAAAGCCATACTTTTGAATACTTAAACAGTTTTGGATAAAATTAAAAAGCTAAAGTTAGATGCTTCTTTTTTTCATATATATTAAACAGACGTTTTGCTTTTTGTCAAGTGATCAACTTTTCTGATGCTGGTTAATGCTGTCTTTATTATTGCTTAACCCATTAATTCTCCAACTTAATTTAAAGCATAGATTTCTATAAATTTCTTTTAAATTACATTTAAAACACCAAGATTAAGATAACCGTAAAGAAAAATTAAATTCCAAAATAAAAAAAAAGCAATAAAGAAAAGAATAACAAAAAATTGATGAAAATCATTTTAAAAAATTTGGGGAATATATATTAAAAGATTTTAAAAATATAGTAAAATATCAAAAAATAAAGATTGCTTTTGAATTCCTTGCTTTACCTCGAAAAACAAATCAAAGTAGAAAACAAAAATGACTTCAAAATCTGGCTAACTGGTCTGGCTTGGGATTACATATTGATTTGTTAGACAAAATACAAAAGAAACAATGGAATACTTTCAGTTTAGCTAAGGGATTGAAATGTAACTGTCCTATAAATGAGGGATATAATTCAGTATTCCATAACTTATATGTAGACTTTGACTTACTATTTTTACATTTAGTATACATGGAATAAATTTAATGAAAGCCGTTTTTAAAAGCACACCTTTAATTTTGTACAAAAAAGTAGAAATTATGTTTATTTTGTTTTCCACTTTTTAGTCTTTAATTTTAGTTTATAATTATGGAATTTTGAAATAAATTTTTTTTTCAAAATTCGATACCAGGTGGCACCTCTCATATGGAATCAAAATTTAATTAAATTAATCATTTAATTGATAACAAAGTTCTGAAAATATTAAAATAGTATATTGTCACTGGAAACGCACAAAATTTCAAAATTAGCACATTGAGCAGCGAGTGAAAAATTGATTACAAAATTCATTTTTACAAAGAAGTATTTATGAAAGAAGTTAAATAAAATTATGTAAAAAAAATAGAAAAAGTAATATATTGCTCTGTTTAATGTAGGAAGATTTTATTTTGGACCATCGTTGGGATGCACATGAAGAGGCACTTGCTCTGTGTAGACAAAGTCATCTGGAACAGACCTCTTATTTCTTGCAAAGAGACTTGTCATTCATGAGAGAGGTTTGTACTTTATTTGTTCCTTCGTATGTTGAGGATTACTGAAATTATAGAAACATGCTGATTCTAAATTTCTCCCCTAAATATATTAAACTTATATTGGATGTTGATATCATTTATTTCTATTAAGTATCTTGATAGTTACATTCATGTCTGATGCTTATATAATGCTTTTCCTATGAATATAGATAATATTAAACCACAAACTGAAATGATTGTTTGTGTCCTTTAATTTAGCTTTTTTTCATGATGCAAGGATATTCTGCTCTTTTTAGTGCATAAATTTTCTTTCATTTTAGCCAAATATTCTTCTTTTTTTATATATAAAATGGTTCTCAAGGAATAACATCTTCTCCAAAGAGCAATGGATTCAGATTATGAAATATTGATATAAAATATTCAGTTTAGTGAAGTGTCTGCTAATGCTCTCACTCACTTTCTAATTAGTGTTTGCTAAAAATGGTGGTAAAATGAAAATTATTAATGAAATCTAAAGTTTAACTTGTTTAAAAAATTACCACAACATCATTGTACTTAGTCACTAAGTAGAATTGTTACTGTTATATGTGATGCTTACCAGTAACTAATAATAGCTACTGGTTGGAAAGAAGTGTGTGAATTTCCAGTTAAGATGCAGTTTATGAATTCGATCTACCTTTATGAAAGGTTATTGTTTGTATTAAATGGCTTGTAGTGTCTAATATAGATATGACTAGCAGAGTACCCAGTATTGCCTGGTCTTTTTCAAGTCAATATCTTTTGGGAGACAGAAAACTGAAAAATATTGTATAAATAACATTTATTAATGCTAATTTATTACAGGAATTTTTCTCAAAATCTTTTTATGAAATGATTCATAAATTAATAGTACAAAAGTTTTTTTCATGTATCATAAATCATAGTATACAGTGTTGCATATATTTCTTGCATTGTTATTCAATTTTTTGGGGCATCTTATTTTTTTAGGAACCATGACCATAAAACTTTCATGCTAATTGGTCCATTAATTAAATGTTTTCCAATGTCTCACCTCTACCCAACCCAGAATAGTGTGGGATAGGACCCATTTCTCAATACAGTTTGTTTTTGTTGTTGAATTCAGGGTTCCCACGGTTCTTGAAAATCCTTGGAAACTCCTTGAGTTTTATTTGCCGTACTCGGGGCAGTACTTGATTTTTCGTTGGGTCCTTGAAAAGTTCTTGAAAAATTTGATATGTACTTGTGTTGAGAATTCCACCACTGGAAAAAGGCTGTTACTATCGGAGCACTGTCAATCACCATTCTTTTCTCTTCCTGTAGTTTGGAGGAAGAGGAAGGGGTGGCAAAAAAGGATGCTGCTATGGGAACTCTGTCAATCACCAATCTGTCCTCTCTGTGTAGTATGGGGGGGGGGGCAGCAAAACGGGGTTGGGTATCGCCATGACCCGTGAGTCTCAGGGGTTATGTATGAGGTCAGAGCTTTTGCTACAAAGCAGAAGGTTTGTAGCTTTTTTTAAGACCAATGGTATTCACAATTTTGTATAGACTCTCTCAACTTGGCCATTTACCAGACCGTTGTATTTTGTTCATAAAAACAACAGGTATTTTGAAATTTATATCCATAGTAAGTTTGCCAAATGGTGAATTTGGTGCTCCACTTAGGTCCATTAGGCCATCGATTTCCTCTGATCTGTATGAGCTGCAGAAATCCTCAAGCATGGATTTTTAACAACATGTATAACATACTGTTTGTTCGGTGAGAGATGGTATTATTAATTTTAAATCTTTTTGATATTTAAATGCTGGTTTGGATACTTTTGTGCTACTTGATATATTTTCAAAAAAAAAAAAAAAAATTCACCCATCCTTTAAAATTTTGTTAAAAAAGCCTAAATCAGTTGACCATTTTATTAATCATTGTTTTATAAAACTTGTTCTTCAGTAGCCAAAAAGTCTCTAGCAAGTTGCCGATTTCACGTGAAATTTGTAAATGAAGATTCATAAACATCTACTTTATTTTACTGGCTTAATATTTTTTCCAAAATTAGAGTTTCAAATTATTATGTAACTGAATTTAGTTCTGATTTTTCCTTAACCCTTTAAGACTGGAGATATTTTCATCCTTAAATTTAATTGTTTTTTAGTTTATAAGTAGTATTGGATCCTACTAGTTCTGTAAAAAATAATTTAAAAAATTTAGCATATCCCTCAAATGCAGGAGCACACCCGTACAATCATTCAGGTTAGGCTTTTTCTGTGTCGACGTTAACTAGTATGATCGTGCGGGTTAGGCATTATCTATGTAAGATTCACCTAATTTATTTTTTCAGAGTTTATTTTTCATTCAATATTAATTACTCAAAGAAACAAATATCCTTCTAGATATCCTTATAATATGATATAAACTTTTAGTAAAAAAGAAGGGATGCATATATATGCAATAAATTAACACTTTCCTAATTTTAAAAAACACTACTCAAAATTTAATTTGTAAAATTATTTCTTCTTAAGCTCTAACACGCAATTAACTCTCACTTTAACTGACTGAAATCCATTTTCTAACGCTCGGGAATTCCCCTCTTTTACAATACTACTTAATCTTCCTGCGATCGTGCAACTTCCTTTTCTAAAACCATGTAGGCTCCTTACCAGATGCCCGTTTTGGCATGGCTTGTTTCTTCGCTGCCGGTGACTGCGCTTCGCGTTTCTTAATACTTGAAGTATGGCTTGATATTATTCTAAATTATTCCCAAATCAACTGTAACATATAAATCAAATAAAGAAACTGTTCATCGTTCATCAACTACTGCTGTCTTCTTTGGAATTACATTTTTATACCTCACAGAAACCATGATGTTACATATATATATATTGAAACTAAAAAAAAAAGTTACTTGAATAATTACTATCTAATTTATTCTAACCATGTTTAATTTATATCAACAGTAACTAGTATTTTAAAATTAAAACATGTAAAAATAAAATAATTTATATGTATATTTCATAGCACAGAAAAATAAAAATATATAACATAGAATTAATTTTTCAAAAATATGCATGTATATTAAAAAAAATGTTAAACTTGAATTTATATGCAGCGAAACTTCTGAAATAAGGGATATTCCTGTATTTTTAGAAGGCAAATGAAACTTCGTGGATCATACAATATCTGTTGTTCGCTTTCCTTTCTTTCTTGCACAATAGAAATTGCAGCACCTTCACGAAATGTCGGATGGCCCCCCTTCAATCCCCTGCTTCTTTAGAAAATCTCCCTATATTTCGTCCGACAATGTTTATTGTGTGAAAATTCCTTTCCTATACTGATTATATTCAAGGAAGGACCACCCAACATTTCCCATGATCATTAGGACTGGCAGTATTTCCAGATGTACATACATGATTTTTGATCATAGTGTCAGTTTTGACGGCTTTTGTACCTAGTTTCTTTGTCCAAACTGAATAATTACAAACACGAGAAGACACTACAGAAAGGTCATCGATTTTTGGACAGTGAGCTCAAATAAAGCCGAACCCGCACGATTGTGTCGGTAAACAAATATTACGCCTAAAGAGTAATTATATTAACTCTTAACTAACATATTTTCCCATTTTTCATTTATTTCAACATTAAATTAACAATTGGTATCTAAGCAATTAAAATGTGTTAATAATTAGCTGATTGTGACAGATAAATAATTCTAACGTTTAGCGCAAATTTTTTGCAAACAGATTTAACACGATTATAATTGAAATATGGACTGTCTCTGCCGTCTTTTGAGAAGACTAGATACTATTGAAATTCTGGAAATTTGAACAGTCGTTACTTTCTGGCATTTATTAAATACAACTTTCCAGGAAGCAGAAATGCTAGCTAACGTCTAACCTGCACAATCATGCGAGTTTAGTCTTAAAGGGTTATAACATCGCTGGAAATTGTCAATTTTTTAAGGGAATTTCAGGATGTGAACGTCATGAAAAAGTGCTTGATTTTTATTTTCGTTTTTGAAGTCCCTTAAAGTGCTTATTTTTATAATTATGAAAATTTTGCCAATTTGTCCCATGAATTATACAAACAGCCATGCCTATTTTCCTTGGTTTTTTTTCTGTCTTCGCAGATGTCATAGAGGTCCTTTGAAGAAATGGATTCTAAAATGGAAGGGGTTGGTTCCATATTGCCGAAGATCGACATGCAAACATTTTTGCACATTTTAATTTTCAGCAATCTTTCGGTCTTTTTGTATCATTTTGAGTTGTTTCTTTGAGGAATCTTCCTCTACTGCCGAATTTCTTGATGCATTTTTTGAAGGTGATATCTTGCAGATAATAATATTCATATATTTTTTTTTTCGGTGGAACTTCTGTAGTATGATTTTTTTAGCAAGTATCATGATGTGTTTTTAATAGTGTAACGTCAATTTACTGCAAATTTTAATCAAAACGTTATTGAATACCATAGATATATAATCCTCCAAAAAAATACAAGCAGAACTTAAGAATCTAATTTATCCAAATCTCTTTTAAATTAACAGGATTACTTTCTTTTCCTGGATCAAGCCAGTGCTCATATAACAATCTCATATTTACTTCGAAGATCAAGTAACCAGGAGGTCGTTTTCGAGTATCAAATGGTAAAAGTCCATAAATGTTAAACCCAGATGGCTCACGTTTTCCCCATATTGCTCTCAGTACTAAGCATATCCCTTTTAACTCAGTTTTCTTTCTTTCATGAGAACGAGGTAACATGCAATTGCCATTGCAATGCAGTTCGTACCTATCCAATCTTTCTGATCCGATTTCAAAACCCAGTTCATTTTTATCGGATAGCTCATTGGGAGAATAATCTACTTCATGAGAAGTATTTGTTGTGGCATTTGCCAAATTTCCCGAATTACCCTGAATTTCAGAGCAATCGGTTTCGTCTAACTCAATCCCTATCATTGCGATTATTTTCTTTCCACTGAATTCTCCTTTTTGATAAAAGTCATTTTTAATCTCATCATTAATCTCTCGTGGAATGCTTTCCACATTCAAAGTTACTGACTTACTGACTATTACATCATTCGAATTCTCAGTTTGAGTTTCTTTAACAGTTATGTCAGAATTTAAACCGTTTTTAATCTCGCTTTTTGCCTCTTTCTCCTTTTCCCAACTTGACTTCAAACTAGTACAATTATTTTGTTCGGACGCGACCGTTTCAGAACTGACCTTCAATAAACTCAGAGTGTCCCCTTCTGCCTGCGGCAGTGGAAGGGGGACCAGTTCTTCTCCTACGATGATAGGATTTTCCTCCTGGACCGGTCTCTGGGGAGGGGTTTTTATAACGGCGCTACCCTCCGTTTCTTTTTTCCGTTTCTGACCTCTCGCCACTACGACATTTAAATTTGAAGCTTTCCGTTGCTCTTCAATTAATTGAGCGCTCCTATTTCCTAATAAGTAAATGTCGTTATCGAGGTGTGCGTCTAAAACAGCTGCTTTTGTGACTATCTTCCCAAGTTCAGGACTTTGAAGTTCAATTTTCGCGAGGGGAAGACAAGTCAAATTCTTATCCAGCGGCTGCTTAATCAAAACAGTTTCGCCCGTTAAATCTTCGGAATTAATGTGATTGCGGCTCACTAAATCAATAGACGCTCCGGTGTCCCTTAGAATTGACATCTCTGTTTGATTCACTAGAGCCTTGCTCATGTATGGAGCAAAAAGGGTTTCGGTTGAATCCGACATTCCGACATGATTTACAACCTCAACTGGCTGATACTTTTTCAACTGTGGGCAATTAGGCCTTAAATGTTCCGTCGAATGACAGATATAACACGCGGCTGGTTTCCGGCGTTCAAAATTTTCGTTTCGCCAATTTCCCTTTGGTGTAGAATTTTTCCAAAACTGGGGGCCAGAATTTCCCAGGGGTTTTCCTTTTAGCTCTCTTTTAGGCGAAACGGGTTTAATTTTCTCAGTGGGTTTTCGTTCCAGAGCTTTGGGAAAGTGTTGTTTACGAGCACTTCTAACGGATTCATACTCATCTAATTTTCCTGCTAATTCCGACGGGTCAACAATTTTACCCCATTCGTCTAAGAAGTGATCTTTGACTTCAGGTGACACGCGCCTTTTAACTTGATCGGTAATCATGAGATTCTTCAAGGTTTCGAAGTCATTAACCTTGACGCCGTCAAGCCAACCTTCCAAATAATTCCTAAGTTCGAAAATTAATTCTTTCCATAGCTCTCCTGATTTCCTCTGATGTTGCGTGAACTTAACACGGAAAGTTTCCGGTTTCATCTTAAAACGCTCTAATAAGACTCCTTTTATATGAAGGTAGTCCTTCATTTTATCCTCAGGCTCCTTTATAATAATTTGCGCTAAGTCTAACGGCAACAGTGCCATGAGTTGCGAAACCCATTCACTTTCCTCGATCTCTGCTGTGCGAGCTTGGCGCTCAAACATAGCTAGATACAGCGAGATATCTGCGACCTGAGCATCGTATTTCTGCATGAGGTTTCTGAGTTCGCGTCGAGGTCTAACACTTTCGCTCCGTGCCGAACCTACGCTATTAATTTCTGCGGCATTAGAAAGTCTAATCTTTTCCAACTCAAATTCTCGCTCCTCTCTCAGAGCCTCGGCCTCCCGTTGCGTTTTTAATTCAGCGGCTTCAGCTTCGCGTTGTTTAACAATGTCCTCCAGGCAACCCCGTACAAACTCCTCCTCAAAATCCGGGGACTCCTTAATCTTTTTGCAAATGTCTATCTTTTTATCGGTAGGGCTGATTTCAATCCCCATGTCTTCGGCTAACGCAATCAACTCTTCCTTACGGTGTTTAGCTAAGAAAGCCATAGTTTAAACTCGCGCCGTCACACTTAAATTCACCAATGCAAAGAATACACAATTACAAGATTACTAATTAACAATTTCTAATGCTAAATTTGCACTGATTCCAAATTCTATAAAAATTGACTACTTATTTGCAATGCCAAACATTTTTTTAAAAAAAAACTCTACAATTTTGCATACGACTGAATCAATTTTAAGATTCTTTCTAATTTGAATGTGAAATTCCAATACTATAATTCAAAGAAACAATTTTAGCTATATCAAAAATGTCAAAATTTACACATAGATCCAAACAATTTAAAATTTTAATAACACTTCCTTAACTATATGGTAATAATACTCATTTATTTCAATAAGATCAATAATACCTATGAGATGCTTAGCCTCACGAACTTCGAACTTTTTATCCAAGAAAAACATATGCTACTCCACAGATTAGACAACTTAAGAAAATTTTTAATCACAATAAAATTTAGAATTATTTATGATCACAGAAATTGCTTAATAATTTTTAACCAAAACTAATTATCACCTATTCGGACTCGACTTTAAATCAAAAATATTCTAACATAACGTTAAATATCGAAGAGTTAAAATATGCACATATTCAACTCAACCTTAAATCAAATATTACACAATATTACCTAAACAATAACTGCCTCTAGAGATAGAAAAATCAAGCTTACCGCGGCGTAGCACTGCAACTGATGAGGGCACAGTCTTGAACAGTTCATGTAAGGAAGAAAAAAAAGTCTCACACTAAAAAGTCACTAGCGCTTCTACGCTAACACCGTTCCGAATCAGGCTGCTTCCACACTACGTTCTTCAGGCGAAGTCTGATGAGTCGATTCCACTCGACGCTCTTCCGATGAAGAAAAATTCAGTCTCTTTGAAGACAACAGGATCCAAAAACACGAGTCCAGGAACTCCTCTGCTGAGTAGAGTCCACTCGACGCTCTTCCGATGAAGAAAAAATTCAGTCTCTTTGAAGACAACAGGATCCAAAACACAAGTTCAGGAACTCCTCTGCTGAGTAGAGTCCGCTAAACTCGATAATTTTTTCGAGTGCAGGTTAGTCTGGGTAGTCGATAACTTCCGCTGCCACCATTTTTATATATAATATATAGCTGTAACGTCACGGCCGATGGCCGCGGTTTGATGGCTGAGCAAATTCGAGGCGTTTTCAGACAAGGAGTAGTCTTTCCGAATTTATTTACAGCTAACTTATATATATACATTTGTAATAGACATTTTCTAGGTTAGAATGTTTATGTACAAAAAATCAATAAAAAGGACCTCGAAGGGAGGAACTGTAACTCTTGGTCGAGTAGTTAATTAATTTCGCGAACCAACCTGCACTGCGCTGGAAAATTGAAATAAGTCCCGGAGTTCTATGTAAACTCCTACGAGATGAGCCCGAGGACCGGGTCTATCCGTAAATATCAGAACTCGCAATCCCTGATGGGAGCACTGCCGAGTCTCGATTCGAAGCCAAACTTGACGCTCACCAGCGTAGGTGAAGTCCAACTCTCCACTCTTCCCGACAAACGAAATCCGCCCGTTTATGTACTGATCCGGGTCCTCATTAGCCAGGTGACATTCCTTTCTACCACCTGCAAAAAGTCCCACATTTATGTCTCCCTCGTTAGCACTTTTCTTACAAAGGTAAATGTTATCCATCGTCCATCAAATCCACGCTTCGTTACTTTGAATTGACCAGCTCCCTTCATGTAGGCGACATTGTCAATCAAAGCTTTTTTAAGAACCCTGTGGTCTTTCTGGTCTCCAGCAATTATCGTCGCGTCTGCGGACGCTTTTGGTGCCTCTGTCCCTCTAAGCTTTGTTAGAACACACCTGCACGGAGAAGCATTGTCATTCCTCAGATGGCTGACACTAGTCGAAGAATGTTGTGTTAAATCTCACCTGCAACCCTAAATCATTGTTTCGTTACAGCTCTCCTAAATCATAGTTGTTATTTGACCACTTTGTTACAATAGCGATTTATCATAAGGATTTGTTTCCTGGATACTTTTTCATCTGAAATGTAAAGATGCAAACTTGTTTGTGCAAGCGATCATTTCCTCATTAGTGGATTTCATGGTGCATTCTTTTTTAAGGCTATCTTTTGCAGATTATAACAGTGCCCGCAGAGTTCTTATATTTTTCTAATGGTTTTTAACCTTAACTATATTTCTTTTTCTTCTTATTTTTTTTACTTGGCAATTGTTTTTAGTTTTCACTTTTCAGCGCAACTTGCAACACAAAATAGCGAAATTTTCATTGGCGCCGAAAATTAAAGATGGAAAAAGAAGGAAGCGTTTTTGTATAGGTTTTCCAATTGCTGTGTGCAATGTTTGGATCAGATGTTTTCTTTATTCAACATCCAGATAATACCTCCCACAAACAGTGCCATATGAACCTTGTACTCTAAGAAGTTTGAAGAATAACTGCCGATTAGCATTTTTGTATTTTACCAGGAACCACATGTGGTAGATCATTTATATGTGAAAAATGCCCACTCTAAGTATGCTGAAAACATCGACGAGCAAAAATTGCAGTGTCAAAATGATGAAAAAAATAAGAAAAGGAAACACATAACTGATGAATTGAATGATTTTGAATAAAAAAGGATGAAAATCGAAGAGACAGTTTCTGCACTGCAGAAGTCTGCAGACAAACTAGCTGAGAAAAACTGAGATTTTCAATCTATTGCAGAATCAAATAGTTTTAGGAAAACAGCCAAAGAAAAGAATGAAATCAAAATGATCAATGAAAAAATTGAGGCTTTAACAGAGCAACTGAAAATGCAATTTAAGGTATTTTGAAGTTTATTTATTTAAATGTAGATAAAGGTTTATTGATTTGTATCTGTTTTTGCTTTTTATTTCTTCATTCTTGCAAGCAATAGTCAAAAGTAAAATTAGAGGTTCTTGTGGGCTAACAATTTTTTAATGGATTTTATTTCAGCTAATGTGTTTGCGAAGTGTGCACTAAGTAATACTTAGTAGTAGTTTGTGTAAAATTAGCATCTAGTAGGAGCCACACCATGGCTAATAGTAAGGGTGTGTGAATTGTGATCTCGAAACTCACTTTGCACTGTAAGTTTTGGCTTATTAACTGCAAGGTGAGCAAAACGGATGTCCTTGATACTCTTCACATAAGTATCTAAAAGTCATAAGTAAGAAAGTAATGATGCATTTGAACGTTTAAGGTGAAAATATTTTATTTAAATTTGTCCTTTTGATTTTTGTATTCTGAAATATGTAATTTTATGGTCCTTGAATTTTTTAGAATAGGTCCTTGATTTTTTTTTTCTTCAATAAGAGTGTGAACTCTGGAATTATCTTTGGAGTCATTTTTCATCTAAAATTTCAACAATTAAAGTGTCTAAATCAACTAATGAAGCTTGTTTTGCCGAAAGTGCTCCAGACCTTCTAAATAAACATTTGTATCGGTAGTTATTATCCTAAAAGGTTGATTAAAAAATATTCAACCCCTCCATATTTTTAGTTCAACATGTTGAAAACTGCGAGTTAAGTTTCATTTCAATCTGTTCATTTTTTACGTGTGTTTCGGAGACATTACCCCAACTTACACTGAAGGGCTGGTAGGGCTTATTTACTCCAACAATACTTCGTGTCGGTTAATGAGGAACATAATTACCAAGCTTCATCAAAATCGCTCCAGCAGTACTGAGTTTCATATCAATCGTCTTCGTCTTTGCTCCACTCTACCTGAGGTTTTGGATGAGTGTTTTTGATGAGGTTTTGTAATTCTTTAATTCTCTTGTGTGTCACGATGGAATAAAGATGTATTCTTATATATAATCTGTGTCTTTCTTGCATTCCACTCCACTGATGGCTCTATAAAAAGAAACTGTTATTAATGAGTGGTTCTTTTTTTCCCCTCAGAGAGAACCTGTTCTTAAACAGGAACTCGGCCGTGTTCGCAACCCAAATCGCTCTTTCCACTGGCGAACACAGATCTGGTCACCTCATCATTGGAATGTTCGAAAAGTATTTCAAGGGGAGTCTGAAATAGTACCAACTGTTATCAGTCGAACTTCTTCATCTCTTGCTCAACCACGTTCAGATCCAAACCAGGTAATGATGTACTTCAAAGTAAATATTTTATGTAACATAAAGCTTACAATTCTTGGCTGTAGTTTCTTTTTGTATGTGTACTTTGTTGAAGTATACTGATGTGTAAATTTGTGAGTGGGGTCTAATTAACTTTGAATGACTAGGAATGTAACGAATAGTGATTTGCCAAATACCAAATATTCGCCCAAATTTCAGGCTGAATACTGAATATTTGGCAGCCGAATATCAAATTTTTAAAACCTTTCACTTTTTATTGTAAATGAAATATTTTTCAAATTTTAATTCGAAATTATGATTAAATAAAATTGATTTTTTATTATTTGTATATTTAAAAAAATGTTAATTCTTTTGTGTGTATTTGTAATATTTTAAATACCTTAATTCCTATATAGTAAGAAATGAGAAAGCCTCCAAAAAAATAAAAGAGCCATCTTTGCAGAACATGACAAAGAGAAACACAGAAGAAAGTTGAATAGGTAAATTTAAAGTTACCAGAAGTAAATTCCTATTTTGGTAAAGAACTTTTAACAGGTAGGATGGAGTGTCCACTTAATTGGTGGGAAGAAAATGCAGAAAAATTTCCAAGGTTCGCAAATGTAACAAGAAAATATCTTTCAGCACCTGCAAATATTATTTATTTACCATTTATTTTCTGAAGTTGGTAATATATATGAAAACATATGCAACATTATTAAATACATTTATGTACTGTGCAACTTAAAATTGGATAAATATTAAATTTTTTTTGCTATAAATGTACCTGAATATAATTCTGCAATATTCTTTATTAAATATGTTTAAAACAATATGTTTTAAAAAACATTTTATCCTGAATTTATTCTGCTTAATATCTGCATAGCATTCAGACAGACCAAAAATCCGAAGAAGGGCCAAATAGGCCTAATACTGAATATTCGTTACATCCCTAGTTGGTATTATATGAGTATGAAACCAAACGGAACAGACTTCCTTCTGAAAAGGCTGAAAAATTATTGTTCTTGTATCATAATTTCAGACTTTCCAATGATAAATTAAATGTAACTTTATTAAATATACCCATGCATAATGCAACTGATATGTAATTATGCAATATTCTTCATTAAATATGTTTTCAAAAGCACATTAAAAAAAATTATTATCCTAAATATACTTGGCCGAATATCTGCTTAGTATTCTGCAAAAGGGCCGAATACCGAATAGTTGCTGAATATTCGTTACATCCCTATAAATGACATTCTAAAACAATTTCAGAAATTGTTAGTTACAACTTTATTCCATTTCCTGGAAATTTGAAATAATTTTAACAAGCTTTGGAATTGATTACATGTATTTTGTTATTTACTACTAAAAATATAATAGATATTAAAAATGTTGAAAATATAAAAGTAATAATTACCTGAATTAATTAATAATTTTGATAGATAGTAAAAGAGTTGATGGTTAATTCGTAGAAACTTATGTTCAAATTTTTAAAGGATTTGTACTGAATTTTAGGTAAAAAAAAATCGGGAAAATTCTGCGTGTTCCATCATTTTATTAAATTATTTGTTATGAAGTGAATATTGGTGTATTCTATCTTGTTATTAGTGATAAATTTACTGGTCATTTATTAATTAGGATAGCATGCAACAGATTATTGTTGCTTCTGACAAAGGTAAATGTCAATTTTTTGCATGGAATTTGAATACATATAAAATGATTTTGATTCTTAACTGATAATAGATCTGTGAAGTTGTTGTTTTTAGTGTGTTGAGTCTTTAATTTTCAGTTTTAAGAGTATATCTTAGTAAAGTTGTAAAATTCTAATGAAACGATTATTCATGATACATGAATCAGAACATATACAAAACAATTAAAATGTCTTTGAGATCCAAGTTTTGTGGTAAATGTTTGTGTGTTAAATGTTAGTTAAGCAAGAATTGGTTGCTAAATGCCAGCATTAATTATTAGAAATTCTGTGTTGCATATAATATTAGAATTTTTGAAAACTGTGTAAATATTTTTTTTCTAGCCTGTTTATTTGGTGGAAAAGCAGAGAATGCATACTACGACAACAAGAATACCTTTCTGGAGATGGGTTAATTACTGTTATCGCACATATTCATGGATGTGGAATGCAATGTTCATTTTTGGCGTGAGTTCAGTTTCTCTATTTTTCTTTCTTCTTAATGAAACTTTTACATTATTCTAGAAGAGCTTTGAATAATAATAATAACATTAATGTAATTGCAAGTTTGCCTTTTTATTTTCAGATTATCATACCTTGGTGTAGCCCAGTTAGTCTGAGAGCGTTATTTTGCATTCGTCCTTTCATACCCGATTTAGAAATAAACCAGATTGATGTAAGAGTTAATTATTTTATTTTTGTTTCTTCCTTTCGAGTTGTGGAAAGGGAATAAAATACGTTTGATATATATATATTTGCCTAAGCATAAATAAAGTTTTATAATAATGGTAAGATAATTAGTGTATATTTTGATTATGCTATTCATATTTGAAGTTGACTTAAATTAATTGTTTCAGATATCAGTTTTAATTATGAAGTATATGTGAATTTCTTCTTTAGTTGTAGATTTCATAGGAATCAGTTATAATTTTGTTATAAATTGTTTTGTTATATATATTGTTTTTGTTTTTTCAATATTAGTTTTATATTTGATTTTGGAGTTATTCTCTTGCCAAAAATCAGAACTGCCTGGAAGTAGAGGGTTTTAGTTAGATCTAGTTTAAAGGGGTTTTTTTTCTGAAAAAATGAATGACTATTGTTCCAATAACCATTTTATATTTTTTTAATTTTAAAGATTGTTGAATTGTTTTTTTTTTCTTGATGCTATAAAGATATAAAAATTGAATTGCTTTTGATGTAATTTAATAAATAAGCCTAGTAAATAATTTCTAGATAAACAAATTTTATTATAATTGGTGATAACTTGAGTTTACAGTGCAGGCAAAACTTCATAGTATATCATACATATTCAGACATAATTGATATAAGTTTTAAACAGCAATAATCAATATATTAATAATTGATTGATTTTTTATGGCATTGGCCAAGCAATATATTGTCACGGTCTTCGAATGGTTAGAGCGCTACTCTACGATGCCAAAGGACTCGGGTTCGAATCCCTGGACTTTTATGTTTTCAATTATTATTTCGATTATTCAATTTATATGCAAAATAGCATTTATGTAAATTTCTTATATGTAAATTTCCCCTTAGTTATGCTTATTAACTGTAACTGTATTATTAACTGTTTCGCCAACTTTATATAAGCAGATGTAATATTTAGTTCTGGGAATAAAGTCTCGAGTTGAGGTTAGCGAGCTTTGTCTTCATTCGATGCATCCAATCGATTATCTACGCGACAATATTATGAAATGAAATTGTAGATTTGGAACAAGAGTTGTTTGAATTGAAAAATGGAAGGATGTGATATCATCTTTAACTCAAAGGATTGTTATAATATTTACATGCATAATAGTTTAAGGATCGTTATAATTTTTTACATGCATAATAAAATCATGTAAATAAGAAATTTATGTTTGTGGCTGTTTTAATAAATTTTCATCTTTTTTTTCTTGCTTTTGTAGGGAACTCTTTATCCTAGAAAATCATCTTTAACTCATACTTTGTGCTCAAGACTTCTTTTGCTGTGGAGGCATATATCTAAATCTAGAACTGAGTTTGAATCTAGGCCTGATACTGGTAATTTGAACGATCTATTTTTTTAAATTTCCACCTATTATTAAAACACAAATATTTTTTAAAATACTAGATTACTATGTAGTATTTGCTCTTTTATATGTATTGAAATCCTGTTAAATTTTTGCAGGTTTCATAGGAAAAGGATTCAGTCGCCATTTGAATCGTCTTTGGAATTATTTTATTAAAGGTGCTCTTGGTACTTTGCTGATTGTCTTCTTTTTCCCATTGGTTTGTCTTTCTGTGTCATTCCTTTCACTTTGTGTGGCTGCTTTTGCAGCTGTTTGGTAAGTTCCTGTTTCCCCATTGTAGTAAAAATGCGGTACAATTATCCTTGGTTGTTTGTATACAGTGTAGCATGATAAATCTGAAATTTATATTGCCAAGATAAATCCACACCTACTTGCTACTGACTTATCTTCTTCATTAAATCACGTGCTTTAAAATCCTATACCCACTCCTTCACCCAACATTTATTTAGTGTAAAATGCTGTAATAAAGATGAAAGTAGTTGTTTTTATAAAAGAATGTGCTGAAATTTTGTTTACATGAATACAAACAAGATAGTAATGTTATTTTATTTCATGGAAATTGGATTCATTTGTAAGCCATTGCTTCATTTTAATAATCAGTATTGTATTATTTAGTATGTACTTGGCTTTATATTATTATGCACTTGATCTATAAATGTTTTTTCTTGGATTTATGCAGTAGTAGCATACGAAATTTATATTCAAAGCACTGTATAGTAGTTAGCTTACACTATAAAGTTTTTAAAACAAAATATGTATTTAAAATATTTTATACACTCACTTTTCATATTTGAACTGTTCATTTCCTAAACAGCAATTTTTTAAAATTATTTTTTAGGGTTCCAGCAGTAACTCTTGTTTTTCATTTAGTCATGATATTTGTGTATGACTTTGATAGCCCTGGTAAGTAATGCTTTAGGTTTCAAATTTTGTCTTGTATTTTATTCATCTTTGTTAATTTGTTATGGATATTTTTGAACAATTATGATTAATATTTGCATTTTAATTATTTGCAATGATAAATAATTTCTTATTTATCTTTTTTTTTTTTTTTTTACTTATAAGTAATAGAGAGTAATCTGTTGTTAAAATAGAAAAGCAATGATTTTATATTTGTTTTTAGTAATACTTTTAACTGTTGATGAGATCATTAAAATTGAAAAGACATCAATGTGGATTTGAAATACTTGAATTAAATGTAGTTCTTGGATTCATTTCTGACCAGAGATTAATTTTTTCAGGTCTTCCAAGAAACAAAGTATGTATGGTTGTAGAAGCTCTGCTTTGGCACATTTCTGTTTTGGGAGTTCTACAGCCCATACTTGCTTTGTTGGTGGCTCTTGTCATCTGTCCTGTAGCATCACTCATTGTGTTTTTAGGTATGGCTTGTTTTTATCTGTTTTATGGGTAACTATTAAAAATCATGTTAATTAAGAGTCAAATTTACAAGGTTCTACTATACTGAGGAAATACTTGGAAACAATGCTTAAAACCAGAGCTTTTGAAACTAGGCAATAAATAAATCTGCATAAACACAAATTTTTTGCACTCCCTCTTTTCAGATTCTCCAATATTCAGATGCAAAAACAATTTTAAAATTAATTATGATTTAAGCATATTTTTTTTAAATATTTAGAGTAACTAGTTGGAATTTCTTTTTATTTGTCATTAATTAATTAATGTTTTGTTTCCTTATTTCATTTTCCAATTTTGGGGATCACAAGAAACCTTTTTTTGATGAAATCAAGATTGTAAAAATTTTTTCCAACTGAAAAAGTGTTCTCAAAGTTTTTAAAGCTCAGCTTTTGAACTGATACATTAAAATTCTAAACTTTTTTAACACATACTTCAGAAAAGCAAATTCAAATGAAAGTGGAATAAGAAAATAGTTTTTGCAAAAGGAAGTTCAAATGTAATTGTATATTAAAAAAAAAATAATTACAATCCAGCATCAATATTTTTATCTTTTATTTGATATTTATGGGTGAATAATCAGAAACTAAATATCAGCTGAAAATTTTGTTGGAAATAAAATCCTTTCTTACTAGCAGTATTTTAGAATTTAAGCAGGGAGATAGAAAATGCTAAAATACAGCTATTATGTACTCACAGCAACCTTCTGTGTTTTCATGCTACCATTTCCTCAAAAGTAGATTGGAATGGAAGAAAACTTGATATTTCATCTTTTAATATTCAAAGTATGAGTACATGCCAAATAATTTGATGTAGAATTAAATCACAACTTTTGTTGCTTTTAGAAAATTTATATCCTATCAAATTATACATTACTTTACATTACATTACACCACCTGCATCCCCGTGTTTAGAGCCATTTAGCTCCTTTCCGGTTTGGATGGGTGGAGGTGAATTTTATTTTTTAAGAGAGGACAAAAACAAGTAACAGGTACAAAAACAAATAAAGATGAAAAAGAAACATACACTGGGCAGAACAACATAGAAAACAAAACAAAATAGAAAAAAAATACTTGGGGAGAAAAAGGCATAAGCAGCTGGAAGTGTGTGATAGTCTGGGTGGATGAGTGCTCAATTATTATCCTCTACAATGAGATTGTTCTCATCACATATGAAACGCATGAGGAGTCGAAGTCGGGTTCTTGATAAATTATTTGTGAGAATGTTTTACAGATAACTTTGTTAAAATGGGATAATCTCATTTTTTTTTTTTTTTTTTAATTCAGCTGCCATGATCCGCTGTTGCTGTAGGCTCATTTGGGATGTTGCAATGTTCCACTTTCTCATTAAGAGACGTGGCCGAGTGCCTTCCAGTGATAGTTGGTTAGTCAAACGTATAGCAGGACCTGGTCTCTCCAATGAACATTTCTTTCAGGTAACAAATAACTTGCATATTTGATTTAATGTGATATTTTTAATGTAATATTTTGACTTTGTAATTAAATAATGAAAATGTTTTAGAGTAGAGTTTAAACTGTATGTTTACATCATGTAGGCAATTTATTTGCTATTAATATCTAATCATAAATGTATAAATCATTTTGAAAAATAAAATGCGGAAATTCACAGAAAAATTAACATGTAAACCAAATATGGAGGCAATGAATTTATGATACAACAGAAATTGGAGAAAAACCAAGGGCATGAAAACAAACCACAAAACCACAATATTATTTAAAAATACATTTATAAAGCAAAGTTTTCTGTTTTATTGAGATATTTTATTTATGTGAGTAAAATAATAATAAAAATAAAAAAAAAGCTTAGTAGTGATTTCTACACTTTTTACTTTTATCTATTCTTATTCTTTCTGTGGTATGATATTTTTATCCTAGCAAATTCAGTTACATATAGTAATTATTCTTTTGTAGTTAAAAAGTCAGAATATTAAATTATAAAACTAAACAAAGGACCAAATCTTGTAAAAATGGCATAAACCTTAATTTTAACCATAATATAAAGTAAAACTAACTAATATATGAATACTTATAAGAATTGAAACCAAAAAGACTTGAAAAAGGCAATCCTAGTTTTGGAAATCCAACAATTAAAGTGGCTAGCATGACTTGGGACTTGATAATTATGTTAAATCTAGATTTTACAGTGCCTACCCCTCCATGAAGCTGAATTGTTGTTATATATGTTTTCGAGGACTAAGTATCTTCAGTGGGTATCCATGTGTTCATATATTTTCAAAAAGCATTTCTTAATTCATCTTTGTTTTCTCTTTAGTGCCTTTGATTTAATACATATGTTTAAAAAATAAATGAAAATGTTTTAGAGTAGAGGGAAAATATATTGGGGGTTTAATTATCTTATCATTGTAGAAATGAATCAGAATTAGACCAATACTTATTTAATTTCTTTCATTTTCAAAAGTAATTAATATACATTGCAAATATACTGATTTTTTTTTTCTAATATAATTTCTTTTGTGTTCTAGATTTCTCCAGAGCAAGCTCTTGCAGCCTTTGAGGCAAAGTTAGAAACGGAAGAATTGAATGCCTTCAGAGAAGAGGTTGAAAGAATAATTTTACTTCCTCAGCAGATTTACAGGTACAGTGAAAACAAATAGCTCTGTAAAATCTATCTTAGAATTGGAAAAGAGATGTGCACTAATAATAATGAAAGTGAATGTGTGTCTGTTGGTACTCTATAGGGGCAGACTATCAGATCTCTTGGTGTAAACATACTTTGGAGGATGGGAATGTGCACTTTGGAGCAATATTTTTCAAAATTTTGATTATAAACTTAATTAAAAATTAAATGAACTTTGGATGATATTATTGCCCAAATGTTGTCTTTACATCGTCTTGAGATTCAGGAAATTATCTGTCCATTGATACCAGTTTGGTTGTCATGTGCCCCCCCCCCCCATTTTAGACAATTGGAAAGTATTTTAACTTCAATTTGCAGCAATGAAATTAAATTCATTGTTTCTACAAATATTTAATTGGATGTTTTTCATCCATTGTTAAAAACTAAGACATGAATATGCTGCTTATTTTTTTAAAAATTGAGAAATTTTCTTAGTTTTGAAGTAATTACAGTAAAGGTTTCAGAAGTAAACAAAGACAAAAAGTTTTGTCGTTTGTTCATTTTAAACATTAATTACTGATCTTTCTTATAATATAATTTGGTATATAGTAATATATTATTACTTTATTTTCTTATTGAGGTGCAATAAATTTTTTATTGAATCGGCAAGTAAAACTTTTCTAAGACATTAAGTAAATTATGAAACATAATCAGTAGTACACACAAACTTCCAATGCTAAATGATTTCACTTATTATGCTTCTATTTTTTATGATCATGTTTTAGTTCAGTCAGCATGTTATTGGATTAGTAAAATTTTTGTCATCTCTGGTTTTACATCAAAGTTCAAATTTTTGGCAAGATCTCAGGCATATAATTAGGGAGGTGTATGGGCACAATAATGAGAATAAGTGTATGACTTCTAAAATATTGTGGGTCTAATAGTACTTCTATATAATAGTCTGTCACTATTTAAAAATACTTTGCTGGGGTAATTATTAAGATCAAGCTATGCCTAAGAGATTTAATTGACCTTAAACACAGCCAGCATTCCTAACGAATTGTTAGAAGTGCCATGGTTGCCTAAGGCAGTTTCTAATATATAATATTTAGACCTTAAATTTTTGTTATATACATTTATATAGTTTTAATATCCATATTATATTAACTGCGTATATTTTGTATATATTATTTTCTGTATTGTTTTATTTTTGTTGAAAAATATCTAAAATTATATGAAAACATTTGTTCTGGTAATCTCTACTAATAATAAAGGAGAATGTGCATGTGTCCGTGTGTCGGTCCTCTACATGGCAGACCGCTACACCTAGAGCTACGGTATTTGGTACAAATATACTTTGAAGAGTGGGAATGTTCACCTCGGAGCCCTTTTTTTTGAAATTTTGATGAAAATTTTAATTAAAAATTAAGCAAAATTTTGTCATTTTACCTGAACTTCTGAAAATATTACAGCACAAAAATAATTTTTACGCCATCTGAAAATGCAAAAAATTACCCTCTCATTGACATCAATTAAGTTGCTGTACAATTTTTTTCTCTAATTTTAATAACCTTTTGAAAATATTTTTTGGCATAATTTACAACAATACATTTAATTGCGTATTTCTCGTTCATTGTTAAAAGCTGAGTTAATATCCTAATACATTTTGCTTTCATATTTCATTCCATCAAATTTTTTGTGGAATCTGTAAACCAAGCTCATTGAGATATTAGGTATATGAAGAAATACAGGGTGTCCCAAAAAGGTGGAACAAACGTTTATTATTATTTATTAGAAGCGTTATTTAATATGGATTTTAGACATACACTTCCAATTACAAAGTTTCATCAAATAAGGTAAGAATTTGTGTGAAAACACTTTGGTGGAAGTGAAGAAAATTAAATTTTTTACATGCCCCATAGAGCAAAAGTGTCAATGAGTGAAATGTTCCTCTTACACTCATCTACGCATAAACTAAGTTTCACAATTCTGTCTGCAAAACTTACAGAGATATGTCGATTTTTAAATTTCAAGGGGCTGCTCACAAATTTATATGAAGATGCTTATTGCAGAAATGGAAATATTTGTCTAATAGTACATCATCCAATCATCATGGATTGAAAAAATTTGCCAATGGCTCATACTGTTATTCAGTTTCATTGGCAGATAGTTGCAACTATTAACTTGATAAAGAATTTAAGGTCAACTTGAGAAAAAATTTAACATAAAACAGGAAAATAACCTAATATCGGACAAGAGTTTCAAATTATTTTGCTCTCAGCGTTGTTCGTATTATTAAGTTTTGCCTAAATTCAGTGGTGACTCATACTATAGGGTAGCAGGGTGGTATTTTCGTTTTTATTCTTATTTGCTTACTTCTCCATTCTGAGAGTTCGAAAGGATAAAAATGAGAAAAGAAGACTGAAAATGAATGAAAAAGTAATAGAGGTATAGGATGGGGCTCCACACCAAATAGTTTTGAAAAAAACTAAAACTCACTCAGCGTACAACTAAGTGGCATAATGAGCGAAGGTGAATAGCTGTCCTTTATGTCTTTGAATGACCATGTATAAACCATGAATATAAAATGATGTAAGATTCAATTGAAATTATGTTCCCGGTGAACAAGCTGGTCGCCGAAGGCAGCTAGTCTACAAGAAGATGGATTTAGTCGTTAAATTATTAATTTATTAATATCCTTATTAATTTTATATGCACTGTCGTTTTTATCTCTAATTTACAATATAATGCGTTTAAAGGTTTTTTGAAACAGTATATGCCCAGTTACAAAATTAATGTTTTTTATTAATGCTTTTTTTTCTGCTGAAAAATATTATGTTGCATAAAATGCAGCTTACAAATACAAAAATATCATTCTTTTCAAGCTAGAGTAGTGTATTAGTTCGTAGTCTCCTGTGACTTATGCATTTGAAAAGAAACAGAATTGGAAATAGTTGAATAAAAAATGTTTGATATAAGTTATAATTATGATTTTTTTTTGTATTCACTGATTATATATATTTTTTTTATCTATTATTAATTTAATTTTCTATGCTGATATTAATTTAATGTCATTCTTTAGAAATCTGCGTGCCTTTAAATCTGGTTGTAAGTTTTTTTAGATGGATTTGTAATGTAATTACTTTTGATATTTTGTCCTTTTAGAGAATTTGTTGCCCAGTGTTTTCATCCATTCTCTGCTACTTTATATAAGGAAGGAGTATACAGAGAAGTTGAAAAAGAGGCACAAGAACTTATGGCTGCTCTTAGGGATCAAGTAGACAGGTATAGGATGTATTTGTTAGATGAAAATATTCATATGGAGGCAAATCTTAAAAAAATAAATCTTCTACTATTATTATTTAAGAAAATTCTGAATTGTTTAAATTGTTGCAGTTGTGCTCTTATAGTTGACATTATTAGTCAAGTGTATTAAATTTTTCTCATGGACATAATTCATTCCATTATTAAAAAAAAAACCTTCTGCTATTTGGAAAAATTATGAATTGTTTGAAATTTTAAAAATAGTTTGATAGTTTTAAACTTGTTTAATTTTTAATGAATCCAGTAATGCCAGTCATATTATTTTAAGAGATTTTATTGATTTTTTTTTTTTCAAAATCATTGTATTGGCTTTCACAGTATGGGTTTACCTCATTCGTACATTCATTCACATATATTATTCATACATATTCCTATGTATGTTATTTAATCAAGATCTGAAATTAAAAATGAATTTAAAGGTTATTTTATTCAAATATTAAAATACTACTAATTTTTTTTCAAAATAGATTCTCCATTAACTTTAAGCTAATCTCAAAACTCTTATTTAAGGAATTTTTTTTAACATGTCTTTCATAGAATGACTTAATTTATTGCTAATCTAAAAGATGTACCAGATTTTATATGGATTTCTTACTCTGTATTAACTTTTCCTGTATTGCAATAGATTTCATAAATGGGTTAAATAGGATAGAATAAACATATGCACATATTCTTCTACATGAAATTTGAAGCCTTTAGCATATTTTCCCCAGAGTTTATGAAATTATTTATTTTGGTAAAAAATTACTAAATCTGAAGTGCGAGAAATAAACTCCACATTCAAAATGAAACATCAAAAGTTAGACGTTTTTTTGCCTTTTTATTGCCTATGAATATTCAATTATATGCACATGCTTTCTTTAAAATTAAAAATTATTCAAGAAACTAAAAATTGTTAATATCACAATTATTTTAATTATAGTATACTGTAATGTATTTCAGCATAGCATGAAGAATCATGAAGCCTTCTTTATCAAAAATATGTTTATTGGATGTCTTCCACAGCACAAACATGTAAAACAAACACATGCACTTACATCACTGACTGACATCGAATTCCATGTTCAATAATAATTATTCTTCTCCGTTGCTACGCAACGTTAGCAAAAAGCAGAATATATTGTTGCCAGTCTATTTTTATAACCTTTAGAAAAGAATTAATGCCAAACGATTTTTTAGGTAGATTCCTTATAGGAAGTCTACCTATTGCAATGGTTCTCATGACGCGACTTTCAGAAAATTTCTGCAGATCTTCACCGATCATGACCCCTAGAACCCAAAATCACCCTTCATTAAAAAGTTTATATATATATATATAAACGCTTTTTCCCATGTTATCTTGTGACCACGATAACTGGAGTAATTTTGATTTCAATTTAACCAGCGTGGGATATGTTGTAAGGATAGTTAAAATCTCGGTCGAGTTCGTAGATGGGCTATCCAGCTCAGAGGGGGTGGAAATGGTCGGGGGTGGAAATTTTCATTTTCCCATAATTCCTTTACAATTGAAAATAGAAAGAAAATTCCAATTAGGCGAATTATTGCCTTATCATAACGAACAATTTTTGCATTTAATCTTTTTCGATAGCTGCAATTGCTTAGAAGTTATGAGCTGAAAAGTGATTTCCCCACATTCCCCTCCTCTCCCCTTAGCTTAAAGTATGTTTTAACCTATGCATGTTACCCCTTGTTGGAAAGCTCTCGTCATTTGCAATCTCTTCCACCCACTTTCATTCTTGTAGCTCTAATCCTTATGAGAATAGAAGGCGAAATGTTCTTTTCCTTATTATTAGTAGAGACGTATATATATATAACGCTTTTGCCGATGTTATCTTGTGAACATGATAACTAGAGTAATTTTGATTAGATTTTAACCGGCGAGGTACATGTTGTAAGGTCGGTGAAAATCTGTGCCGAGTTTGTAGGTGGGCTAACCAGCTAAAAGGTGGGGGACTGAAAATTTCATTTTCCATAATTCCTTTACGATTGAAGATAGAATGAAAACTCAAAATAGGTGAATTATTGCCTCTTTATAATAAACAACTTTTGTATCGAAACTTTTTTGATAGCTACAATGTTATAGAAATTATGAGCTAAAACGCCTAAATATAGGAAAAATAATTCAATTCTACGACTAAAGAAAGGGAAAAAAAAATTCAATTAGGAAAATTATCACCTTATCTGAACGAACAACTTTTATATTAAAGGTTTTTTGACAGCTGCAATTGCTTAGAAGTTATGAGCTGAAAAGCGATGTTCAATTCCCCTCAATTTATCTTTTCCCCATAGCTCCATTACTATTGAAGATGGAAAGAAAATTTCAATTAGAGGAATTATCACCTTATCATAACAAACTACTTTTATACTGAAAGTTTTTTGACAGCAAGAATTACTTAGAAGTTATGAATTCCCACAGCCTCATTCACTTCGAATTTTTATACAGTAAACTAGTTGATATACCTGCTTTGCTCCGGATTAAAATATTTTCATGTTTAATATTTTTAATCTAAAAATTACTATTGTATAAATATTATAATATACAAATTCCTTTTCTGACCTGAAACGTTTTTCATTAAAATTAGAATATCAATTGAGACAGACGATTTTTAAAAACAGCCGTTTTTTCCAAACATTATTATTTGTTATATAGGTACTTCAAATTTTGTTAGCAATTCCTAAAGTAAAAGAAAGGTTTTAATGAATATTTTGAAACAAATAAATCAACTAGTTAATTATTCATTAATTTAAAGCATGAAATAAATCAATAGTTGGTCCCGATATAAATTGTTAATCGTCTACAGTTAAAATTTTCTTTTAGCATTCTTCCTTCTGAAAAAGTTTTTCGTATTATTGTTGTCCTTCAACAAGAATATTGTTACGAATTCAGTTTAAAATTAATTTTGAAAAATTATTGAAATGAGAGAAACAAATTTATGGAAATGAAAGATATCGCGAAAAAAAGCCTTGCTTAATTTTTAATTAAATGAAATTTTAAGCAACTTTTAGGCTTTGAAAAGTTGAAGGTGACCTATCTCTTTTCTTAAATAAAAAGTTTGCAAAGTTTGATTGAAATCAGTCCAGTGGTTTAGTAAAAGATGTGGAACATACATACAGAGATAATTATTAGATAATTATAAGATAAAGATTGCTGGCAAATAGTATGAGCCATAAAAAATGTTTTAGTGAAGATTTTGTAACAATTAATTATTTAACTGTAATTAAGTAAATAGTTAATTTTAATTAATCAAACAGTTAATTTGATAATTAGTTAATTTGATATTTAACTAAACATGGCGGGACCATGATTTGTTTAATAAAATCAATATAAAATAGCCAAAAATGATAGATATTTAAATAAGAGTTCCCGTTATCCTTTTTGATATTGAAAAATATCTCCTTAACTTTAAAATTATTTTGGCATTTTCTGCCTGAGTATTTGGTTTTAACCGTCAATGGAGATAGAAATTTACTGTTCAAATTGGCTGCACTCATATCCTATGCTTTAAAAACACATATTAAATTTTCCACACACAATGTTTAATAATTTTATTCTCTTATATGTTAAGAATTTAGTGACCATTATCTCTGTAACCAGGGAGTTCTCTAAATAAGCCCATTTTAGTAGTATTTAAGTGTTTCATGTCATGTGATTTTACCATATGACAAAGTAATATTCGCGCAATTATATTGTAACCTAGATTAAATAAATTAATTTTTAAATCTAGAGTCTTTTTTTCATTCGTGTCAAGAGTCAATTTCTTGTTACTGTTTCAGATAGGCTATCTTAATGTTATCTAGGAGATATTTGCGCTGCTAAGATGTTTATTTCTTTATGACTCCTATCTGTTGAATAATTATGTGTTGAGATATTAAAAAAATTGACCAATGTTCTGACCGATAAATCTATCATAACTTTTTGGAATGAAAAATGGAATGATAAAACCTTAATATATTAAAACATTAAATGTCATGAAAACAGAATCACAGCGTAAATATTGCAATGTGTAGAAACAATAAAGTCATTGGCTATGTCTGTATTGATCAATATGTAATATTTCATTACTTTTGTAACATTAACGTAAAGGAATCTACCTTTGCCTTCAAGCTTGCCGAAAAGGGATTTTTTTTAATTGATTTCTTTTACAGACAAACGATATTTTTAAATTAATTTCTTTTATGACAAAACGATTTTTTTATGTAATTAATTTCTTTTCTTTAAATATTTTAATAATTCTACATATAGATATTATTCATTACTAATATTACAATACACACAAAAAGTTGAAAGAAAACATATCTTCACAGAAGTATGATTATTTTTATGTAATTTCCCATCTTTTTGCATGATTTCCTATTTAACTTTTGTGATTACTCTAGTAATAGTAATTTTCTTTTGTTACTTAAAAGCTTAAAGTATTATCATGAATAATGTTTCTAAGGCAAAATATTAACTTTTTGTTTATTATACAGGGTCATAATTATTGTTCATTAATTATTGTCGGGGTTTCCATACCACATAACTTTCGAATAAAAAATATTACGCAAAAACCGATTACGTATTCGTAAATTACAACTCAAAGAATTTTACATGACAACAATGCGATCTTAGCGCATTTGCAGTCTGGGTAATTATGACGTCATAAATAAAAATGGCGACCGTGCAAGAAAAAGCAATGTATGTATTGTGGTTTTTCGAAACTAAATCAGTCATAACTACTTAATGTTGCTTCAGGACCACGTACAAGAAAGATCGTCCTTCGGATAATTCTATCAGACGCTGGCTAACACAATTTCAGGAAACTGGTAGCATTCTACACCGAAACGGAGCGGGAAGACCGAGCACTTCGCAGGAAAATGTTGATCGCATCCAAGAAACGTTTACTCGCAGTCCACGAAAATCAACGAGACAAGCAGCTGTGCAGTTACATATTCCGCATACGACGATATGGAACGTTCTCCATAACCGCCTTCATCTGAATGCCTTGGAGGGAAATCGAATTTCGTCTCGATGTGTTACGAGTCACGAAGGGCAGCCATGTGCAAATTCATTAATCTTTTTAATATCATTAATAAAATTCTTTGAGTTGTAATTTACGAATACGTAATCGGTTTTTGCGTAATATTTTTTGTTCGAAAGTTATGAGGTACGGAAACCCCGACAATAATTAATGAACACCCTGTATATTGTTCTTTGTTATTAAACATTTTTAACAGTATATTTACAAATAATAATAGTTATGCTGTTATTATAACATGATTAATACTGGAACAATATAATAGTCTTCTCATTGTATTGGGATGTTGAATAAATACTTGCTGTTTTTTCATGAAAATTAATGCTTTATTTAAAAAAAACAGTGAAAAACATGTCACTGAAAGTATTGTCCATCACTAGCTACTACTTTTTCTCATCTTTCTGGCAGCATTTGAATTCCACATTGGAAAAACGACATGTCTTTTGAGACTATCCAAGCATCAAATCATTTTTTGGCATCTTCATAAGATTGGAAGTGCTGCTCAGCCAGGCCATGTGCCATTGATTGAAACAAGTGATAATCAGAAGGAGCAATTGTCTGGTGAATATAGTGTGTGGGGTAGGATTTCCCATTTAAGCTTTTCCAAGTATGTTTTCACTGGTTGTGCAACATGTGGCCGAGTGTTGTAATGCTGAAAAATCACTTTGTCGTGTCTTTGCTTGTATAGCTGTCATTTTTCCTTCAATGCTGAGCTCAAATGCATCAATTGTAGTCGATAGTCATCTGCCGTGATGGTTTTGAGCAGTTCATAATAAGCTACACCCAGCTGATCCCACCATATGCAAAGCAGAAGCTTGGAACCATGGATGTTTGGCTTTGCTGAAGATGTTGATGCATGGCTGGGCTTACCCCACGATTTTCTACGCTTTGGGTTATCATAGTGTATCCATTTTTCATCACCAATCAAGATACAATGCAAAAACCTTTCCTTTTCTGCCATTGAAGCAGTTGTTCTCAAGTGAAAAGACACCTTTCAACATCTCCCAGCTTCACTCAGTTGCATGGCTTTTGAATCATTCTTAATGCTTTCAAATGTTCCAAAACTGTTGTTTGATCAACTCCTAATGATTCAAGCAAGTTCAGCTAGTGTCTGTCATGAGTCTTCATGACATAATGCCTCCACAGTGTTCTTTACCTTCAACATCAAAATCATCATTTTTGAAGCGTCTAAACCAATCTCTGCATGTTGTTTCTGACAGAGCATGGACACCATAAGTCTCGACAAGAATTCTGCTTGCTTCAGTTGCAGATTATTGCGTTAAAATTCACTGCAAATACTCTTTTTTTCGCATGAAATTTTGACATGTTTAACACTATGAAAAAAAAGTTATTTACACTTCTATGAAATGACATACATATGCTGGATTTCAAGCTTGCTTATAGTGCTTCTATCAGTTGCATCACCATCTTAAACTACACACACACAGTTCTGGTAATGCCGTCTGTTGGAAAACAGCGAGAACTCATTCAACATGCCAATATTTTTGGGCATGACAATGTGTAATATATTTGAAAGAGCTTCAGTTTTCATTTTTGGGTCTGTTGTTGGTATTGTCATGTAAATTTATTTTTCAGTAAGTAGCGTTTGTCAAATATTTGGTGCTCCTTTTTAATTATCATAGAATATTAAACTGATGAGTGTTATCTTTTGAGTAGTGTTCGCTGATAAATAAAACTGTGTTTATAGGAGAAAGAAAGAGCTTCAAACAGGGCTGAGTGTAAATGTCAGATCCAAAGTCAAACTGACAGCTTCTGATTTACAGGTGAGGAAAATATGAAATTACACTTATGTAAAAATTAATTAATGTAATTAATTTAATGTAGTAATGTAATTAAGGTATGTAATTTTAACCTGTGTTTTAATTTTTTTGCCATATTAAATCAGTTGACTACTATATTACATTTGGTCATATTGAAAGCAATATTAAAAAACATGCTCCTTAAGCCTTTTTATATGTTCTTAATTTTTGATTGAGTGTTTCTCAATAAATTTTCACATTTGCTAAATATAAAACCTGTAGGCCTATATTTGTTTGGAGCAAAATAACATCAAATTATTGTCTGTCTCCCTGTGCGTATAGATTTTGTATGGGACTGTGACCTGACCTTTGTCTTTTTAATCAATAATAGGGAGTTGAACAGTTAGACAAAATCTTGAAATTAACAGATTTTTTTGAAATTAAAAAGGCATTTTTAAATCACGTATTAAAAATGGGTTCATAAAACACTGCACTGTTTCTTAAAAAAATTTAGATTTCTGTTAGAATACAATATTATTTGTATATTTAATAGAAAAAAAATTATTTGTTGAATTAGATGGACGGGGTTCTCACAGTCCTTGAAAATTCCTTGAATTTTATTTGCCTTACTCAGGGCCATGGAAAAGAACTTGATTTTCTGTCGGGTCCTTTGAAAAGTCCTTGAAAAAATAAGCAAATTGACCATCCGATATTTTTTGAGACTGAAGAGAAAACCAGTTTGTTGCTTGGTTTTGCTTTGAGAATTCCACCACCAGAAAAGTGTTTGTATGGGAATGCTGTCAAGCATCAATCTTTTCTTTCTTTGCATATTCAAAGGCTGCTTAATGTGACTATAGAGTAAAAACTACAGAGGATATTTCTCTACCGAGCAAAACGGTCCTGCAATTATCCTAATGTATTTTTAAAGTAACCGATATATTTGAACAGAATTTGTTTTAAATACCAATAACCAATTTTCTCTGCAATGAAATATGTTTTCAAAGTTTATGTTATTTAAATTCATGAAGACAGTGAAGTCTGTGTTCATGTGAACACAATAACTTAAATAATTAAATAGTTAAATGGATAAAATTTGGTACACAGTTTTATCATTAGAATTGTAGATCTCTATCAAGTTTTTTATTTCAAAAATAAAAATGCAAGTGATTAATTTGATTAATGATTAATTTAATTTGATTTATATTTATCATGTGCATTTTTATGTCTAAAATATAATTTTATGGTCCTTGAATTTTTTTTTCTTCAATAAGGGTGGAAACTCTGTGTATTAAATCTGTTCTTTCTCAGAACATGAAAGCAGAATATTATCTTTTTAATAACATTTACTGCTATCTTTACACTAATTGCAATTTTGTTTTGATAAAAAGTTTCATGGAAATTCTCCCATTTTTTTTTCTAGCATTTTACTTTTATTGTTTGCTTTTGTCTTCTTTGGAAGTGAAGAAGCATGGGTCTTTTAAATTATTAATCTCTCACTCAAAAGAGTAATATTATGGAAATGGTTTAAAATTTATAAAAAGTAGTAGAAAGTTATAGAAATTAATTAAAGGATAGTGACATTTTTTTCTGGCATTCAATCAATGGATACAAAATGTGGCATTAACATTTTTTGGTTCAAAATTTTATGCAATGCTTAATTTCGATTACTGTTTCTCATCATTTGGTTAGCTTCTTAAGTTATGTAACATCAATTGTTTACTATGGTTGTAATGAATATTCGCAACTATTCGGTATTTGGCTGGCTGAATACTAGCAGATATTTATATATATTCAGGATATATTCAGCATTTATATTTCAACATTTCAGGATATATTTATTTTAATATATTCAGGATAATAATTTTTTTTAAAAAATGTGCGCTTTTAAATACACATTTAACAAAAAAATTGCAGGATTACATTTCAATACATTTATTATCAAAAAATCTTGTAACATAATGCTATGTATTTAATAAAGTTACATATAAGGAATGATAACTACAATTTTTCAGCATTTTCAGGAGGAAGTCTGTTCTATTTGATTTCACACACATACAATACCATCTAGGAATGTAATGAACATTCAATATTTTGAACTATTCGGCCCTTTCCTAGATATTCAGTCGGGCCAAATGCTAAACAGATATTCAGAGAATAAATTCAGGATGAAATATTTTTTAAGAAGTTGTTTTAAATATATTTAATAAAGAATGTTGCAGAATTACATTCGTCTACATTTTTTATAAAAAATCTAACATTTATCGAATTTTAAGTTGCATAATACATAAGTGTATTTAATAATGTTGCATATCAATTATAGAAGTCTGTTCCATATGTTTCATATATTTTACCAGCTTCAGAAAATAAATGGTCGCTCTATAATGCTTGCAGGTGCTGAAAGATATTTTCTTACTAAATTTACAAACCTTGGAAATTTTTCTGCATTTTTTCCCACTAATTAAGTGGACACTCCATCTTACCAATTAGAAGTTCTTTATCAAAATAGGAATTGACTTCTAGTAATTTTAATTTATCCATTCAATTTTCTTCTGTGTTTCATCATTGCAGAACATGGCAATGACACTCTTTTATTTCTCTGTGGCAATCCCAAAATGATGAGGGCTTCTCATTTTTTTATTATTGGAATTAAATTATTTAAAATATTAAAATTATACATGAAGGTATTAAAATTTTTTTAAATATATAAATAACAAAAAAATCAATTTTATTTAATCTTAAATTTTTTCATTTAAAAGTTAAAAAATATTTCATTCACAATCAAAAGTAAAATGCTTTTAAAAATTTAGTATTCGGCCTTAAATTTGGCTGAATTTTCTGTATTCAGCCAAATCACTATTTGCTATATCCCTATTGTTTACCATGTCATTTTTGATAGAACTTCCTCTTTATGGAGAGCAGCTACCATGTTTTTATTTCATACTATTATTAAACTGTTTAATTAATGGATTAAAAATATTTGTTTTACTATTTTTTTCTCTCCTTTAAGTTATTGAACATTTAACTTTCATTGAGTACAGTGGCTGGCTATCCGGCTGCAGCCCCTCCCCCCAGAGCTAAAGCAGAATTCTTGATTTTATTTAAAATCACTGCAACTGTTTGTTCTTAATTTCCCTTTAAAAAAAAATAGTAAAAACTTGACAACATTGCTTTCTGACTTGACAGGCTCAAAAATTTCCCTACTTTTCTAGTCATTCCACTTGTACTTGTAGCGTTGATGCGGTCAAAAACATTTTTTGGCTAGTTATTTCATTGTATTTTTTATTAAATTATCGAAAGTAATGTAGTGTTCTTTATGATTCTTATTGTCTGGTGAGAAAAGTCTGTAAAGTTAAAGTGTTTTGGTTTACATAAGCCATGAGGTTTGACATTTGTCATGACAATATAAAATTTTTATGACCAGCCCTCCCCAGACCCGAATCCTGGATTCGCCACTGATTGAGTATTACTTTTATTTTCTAGCCAACCCTTCATGTTGCAACTGTTGTACTGCAAAGATTCTTTCCGATTCATGTTCTGAAAAGATTGCAAATTAAAGAAGAAGACTTCTGGGATAAAAAGGGACTCTCATATCGAGATTGGCCAGGTAATTTAAAAAAATTAAAAGTTGTGTCTTCAACTGGTATTAAACTTTCAATGAAAACACAAATTAACATCCATGTAATCTTATTTCTTTTTTAAGGCTTTGCTGCACAGTTGTTTACTGAAGTTTTCTCCATTGATATTCTGACACCTTTAGAAGACAGTGACACAAGATACCGTTTAGAGGTAAAGAATTTTCTTCTTGATTGAACAAAATAGAGACAGTTCCTAAATTTTGAATTTGTTTACGTTATTTTTTTTATTTTAAAATAAAAATCTATAGGATTTAAATATAATTGTCAATCCTTTTCATGCAGTTATTTTTTTTTCTTTCATATGTATGTTTTTCTTGTTCGGTTGGTAAATGTAAACTTAAACTTATTTCTTATACCAAATGGGAATATTTATGATAATTATGTCATTTTAAATGAGAATGTTTTCAATATTTATATCTGCTTTAATTTGCTTATATTTTTTATTTTATATTTTCTTCTTTTAACTAGTTACAAATTCTCTTATTTTTATTGAAGTCATTGGTGACATATTTTCTTTGTGATGCTGAAAGCAAAATTATAACGATAATTAGTCGACTATTGTTGATGATGGAATATGAAGTTGGTGATTTCTTGCCAAATTCGACTGGAGAATTAAGTTTCTTGTGTCTTCCTTGTAACCTCTCAATAATTAGATCTTTTTCAAAAATAGCATTTTTTTTTCTTCTTAAAAGCATTAGATATATTTTAGCTTCCGAACCAAAGCTTTAAAAGGCAGCTGGTAAAAATGTGTTTAGTTTAATATTGAATAATAAGTTTGGTACTTCAACTGTTTTGAAACCAGCAGTTATTTTTATTGTTTCCATTTCATGCATATTTTTATTCTTCGTATGTTTATCTTTGTTTTATGATGCTTATATTTGTAAAGCACTTATGGCAGCTTGTTTTTATTATGCTCTCTCCTTCTGCATCTTCTCATTTTAGACTGAGCTTCTGCTTTTATCCAAACCAAATACTTGTTTGGTAATTATGTTAATAGCTTCTCTTCTTTTCAGGCTCATGGTGTAAATCTTTCTCGATATTCTGAAATGTTGCAATCGGTGGCATTGCAGCCTAATGTGGATTTTAGTAGTGTTATTCACATACCTAAAGGTAAGTGTAAGCATATTATAGATGCACTGACTTCCAAAAGTTAAGGTACAAACATTTTATGTGTTTAACTGACAAACAAATATAAATAAAAACAAGATTTTGGATTATGATATTTATTGCATTTTACTTTGAGGTTAATTTACTAATTGATTATTTGAACTTTTCAAACTAGTTTGCTTTTGAGGGAGGGAAGAAAGAGTGAACTTATTTTTGCAAAATATAATGAAATAAATGAGTTTCTATAAGGAATATCTTTTCCGTTAGCTGTTGTGCATTCTTGGTATTGCCTTTAAATACTGGCAGTTGTTGTCAAACGCCTAAATGAGAAGCAGTGATGGGGCAAACCTTGTTCCAGAGTATTTAAAGACATAGCCGAAGGGTTCGGTCACCTGTCCTCCTGAAGGTACTTGCATGAATTAAAGTCTAGGAATCAAGCTGGCTTTTCCATCTGTTCGAAACTTTATTCCTCAAGATATCTTCAGCAAGCGTAGTTTGGTGATGTCGGGTGTTGACATCCATTAAAGTGACCTGTAGAGAAACCATAGGGCTTTACTTAAGGATGAGAATTTTGTAACAATACCTTTCAAGTGTCAGAGTTCTGTTGAATGTATGAAAGTCAGTGTCACCACTCTGAGCCTTTCCAGCCCAAACCGTTATTCCATACCCTCTATAGATATGTCTTCAGCAACATAGGATAAATAATATGTGATACTTCATTTCTCATGATCAAACTTTGACTGGAATCTTTAACATGTCTAAACTAAGCCTTAACTCATCAGTGAAGAGTGCAGACCTTCATCGTTCATAGCTTCATCCAGGTGCCATGTTCTCGTGCCCAATAGTCAGGCACTTATCTGTTATATTATTATCAGGCACTGTAGTTGTTTAATTGATATTCTTGCAGAAAGACTTGTATTTTGTGAACATTTGGACATAATAATTGCAGATATGAGCTGGAACATATTTTGGAGGTAAACAGACAGAAAGCGATCGTAAGAAGTAATTGTAACTCTTGACTGATCTGAGACGGGTATTCTTAAAATTGAATTTTCAGATTGGAACTGATCCCAAAGGCTTTCCACTCTGCAAGAGTTATTAAGCTACTTAGCAGCATCAGTTTGTGATAAGCCCATTTCTATCCACCTGATTATCTACTGTCATTACAAATGGAGTAAAGGGTTCCTTTTTGATATGGCCTATGTTATTTTGATTCAAAAAATAATTGAAGATCCAGAAACATAATTTCGAGACACAGATAAATTTTAGAAGTTTGATGGTCACAGCTATGTCCAACTTCTCTGTAAGTGTCTAACTTCAAAAGATAAAAGGTCTGACTGTGATTTTTATAAGATTTTATTACAGTTATGTATGATTATTCATATAAAACATATATTATTTTTACCATTAATTTTGCCCTTTTAATGGTGAGCATTGGAAAATGGGTTGTGCCTCAAATTTTGAAGGGCAGTATACTCAATGTTGAAAGATAAATCTCTATATTTCAGAGGAGGATTAAAAATATCTTATATGATTTATTTACAGGAAAAATACATGTTCACTCTCCTTATTTGGATTTGAACACATTTAACCCAGTTAATAATACTGTTTCTACTGTGAAAAAAAAGGAAACAAAGAAGTAAGTTTTAAATTTCATAAACACTTGTAGAACTGATTTTATTTGCTGTGCGAGTAATAAAGAATTAAACATATGCCTACATTTCAGCTCGCTTCTGAATTATAAACAACAGCTGTACCCTTGGAAGAAAAAGCTCAAAAATATTCATCCTGAAAAAATTCTTATCCCCTTGCCTCTTCCTCATCCTGTGCAGATAGCTATAATCATCTTTAATCGAGAAAATGAAGATCCTATTCCCATAGAAACGGATCTTTGTCAAGACATTTTAAAGGTAATGCTCTGTTCTGTGAATCTATTTAGTGGTTTTAAAACAATCAACAGTCTGAAAGAAACTATTAAACATACAAAGACAAAAATTGAGGAGAGTAAAGTGTAAAAATACATTTGCAGAGATATAAATAAAAAGCAGTAAGAAATGAGCTAATTTCCATGTATTCTTTTTTGTTCTTGGTTTTTTTTTTTTCGTATTATTATATATGCTTAATTTTAATATTTAGTTTAGCACTAGCTGTTATGCCCAGCATTGCCCTGGATTAAAATACTTTCATGCCTAATATTTTAGATGTAAAAACTACTTTTGTATAGAAAATTATAATAGCCAAAATTCTTTTATCATCTGAAACGTTTTTTAATTAAAATGAGAATATCAATTGAACCAGACGATTTTCAAAAATCGCCAATAGCTAATTTTCTCCATAAGTTATTAATATTTCTTACATAGGTACTTCAAATTTCGTTCATAAATTTTGCTGTATAAGAAAGATTTTAATGCATGCTTTGGGACAATTAATTAGATAGTAAAGTTTTCATTAAGAAAAAGCATTAAAATAAAAATGAATAATAAAAATTTGTCTTCGTCCAGAATTCTACTAATGTGATCTAGCAGCAGTTCTTCTTATGCCTTTTTTCTTCTTATCTTCTTCTTTATCTTCACCAATAAAAAAAAAGTGTTACAAATTGTGAATTTTATACACAATTTTTTGAAAAATTATTAAAATGAGGGTAACAAATTGAATGGAAGTGAAACTTATGTCATGAAAATCTAATTTTTTAAACTTTTAATATTGTGTAAAAATAGTTTTTGTGAGATAATACATATTTTCGGAAAATATGGAAAATGCCAAAATCTTGCTTAATTTCCAATTAATTGAAATTTTAATTAGCTTTGGGGCTTTTGAAAGGTGATAGTGATCTTTCTCTTTTTATATAAAATATATTTTTAAAAATAAGCAAAAATTTCAGAAAAAAGGTAAATTAGTTTAAAGTCCAATCGTCGCCTAGCAACGGAGTAGCTATAAATTTGCGTTATTTCAAAATCATCTGCATGTGATCAATAATTTATTAAATTTTGAAAAATTAATAAAAAATTGGAAGAAAAATGTCACAAAAAAAGTTCTTATCATTGAAAAGATAAAATTTTGAACTTTAAATTGGTATGAAAATATTTTTTAGGGGATAATTTGCTCCGAACTTAAGCGGAAAAACGTTTTTGGTTAATTTCTAATTTAGTGACTGTTTAATTAACTTTTGCGCTTTGAAAAGTTGACAGGTATCTTCCTCTTATCTTAAATAAATGTGCAAAATTTGGTTGAAAACAACCCAGTGGTTTAGGAGGAGATGTGGAACACACACACATACACACACTTTTATTCATATTACAATTTTAAAATATATTCCATTTTGATTCCAGATAACTTTTTTATTCATAAAAATTTTAAAATTTGTTAAAGTTTTCTTTGAGTATAAAAATTAATGCAATGTGATTTGCAAAAATTTACGAACTGTTTCAAGTCATGATGCTTTTCTTAAATATTTATGCATATGTTGAGAATCTGATGAAAGTATATGTTCATAAGTTTTATAATCCCAAAACTTCTTGCATTTGACTAAGTTTGGTATTGCTATCCAGAACTTAAGATCTCTCTTAAAACATTTTTCTTCCCTTAAATATTGAGATATAATAAATTATTTCTCTTCTCTCCTGAGAAATTAACTTATCCTCTGTATTTTTTAAAAATATTTATGAAAATGACTGATTTATTATTTTTTCTTCTTTTTGAATTGCTATATTGTTTGGATTTCATATAGTTTTTTTTTCTTCTGAATGTTTGTGTATATGTAAATGAGATTGTACTATTTATCTGTTTCTCTGCATACTTGTATGATTTCTGTGTTTATTAATCGCAGGCCATTGCTGATGGTTCCAAAAGCTCTGCCATACTTGTGTATGAGTATGAGGACAGTCCTGCTGATGGGCAGAGTGTTGCAACTACTGCAGACGAGTACAGAGCTGTAACCTCTGACCTGGAGACGATGGCTTCCGAAGACCGCTTCAGTCACTCCAGCTTGAGCCGCAGTCAGCAGTTAAGCACAGGAGACAGCATAGCCGTTAATCTGGCATCCACCGAGGATGTTACCTTGGAGCCTGAGGATCAAAAAGTGACCTACAGTCACAGCTCATATAGCACCACCGTTTAAGGGAGAGTCAACCTCCCACTTCATTAATTCTAGTTAAATTCATTTTTTCATTGCAGTGACTCATCTTAGGGGATTCTGTCCCTGGCACAAAAGGAGAAACATTGCCTGCATACATACTGCCAAAAGAAATATACATGCAATTTCTGCTTCCTTTGCTTGTTGTGGATGTAATATTAATCGTGTATTTATTTAAAATTTTTACTGAATAACCATCGTGGTGATTTTTAATGTAAGATGTGGATAACCAAGATATTGGGTAAAATTCTGATGCAATTTCTTAATATTTTAGAATAAGCTTGCTGCTGTAAAGCTACTTGATTTTATTTTGGACAAAGCGGGTGTGACCATCCTATAATATCAGAATATAGCGATGCCCCTAGCTCAAATGCTTTCATATTTTAAACATAGATTGCATACTTTATGGGGATATACTCATATCTATATCGCTGGAGTTAAAATATTTACTCTCCACATTTGTGTCAAATGTACATTGATGTTATTTTTACATTTTTTTTAAATGTTTGTTTTAATAAACTAAGAATTTTTGTTTATTTAATTTTAAAAATCTTCCATTCAAAGTATTTTTTTTTTGACAAAAATTTGTTTATTTGTGAAAAAAACTAAAAAAAAGGATTTTTTTTTCATTCTCTTTTTGCAGTTAGTTTTAAATAGTAGTGTTTAGCAAATTTAATATTTGAATATTAATGCATATTGTTAGACAGCTTAATGTGAATAAGTTTAAATGGCAATATTGATTCTTTTTAAAGATACATTATTTTATGGTTGTAATTAAAATAAGTTGGTAAGAATTTAAATAAATGTACTGAAAATCATGCATTTAGCTTTGATTAATATTTTATTCAGATTCATAACTATGTCATGTTTTTTTTTTTTTCCTTTCTTTTAACTTCATCAAAGGATTTTCCATACATTTTTATTGAAATGCATTTATTAGACTACATTCAAAGGAACTTTTCTTTTTTAATTTTTGCTTTTGTTAGACCACTTTAGAAATGGAAACTATTCTTAAAGTGAGCGACGATATATGCAATGTTTTTATACAAGTCTTGTTTGTTGTTTTTTTATATATATTTGTATTTTAGCAAAATTTTTATGTATTTAACTTTATTTGTAGAAGTTGTAACTTTAACCTAGTTTCAGAAATTTTTATTTACATATATTTACTGAGGTTGTTCATGCATTTAGCGACGCTGGTGATAGTTATGTATATTTCTTGTGTGTAGTGCATTATGCTATATAAATAATCTGTAAATATAATTTGTGTATAACTCTTACTAAATATAGCAGAAGCTGGTCTTCAAAGATTTTAAATTTATGACATTTGTTTATTTAATTTATATATTTTTTGTTTGTTTTTCTTGGATTGTTTAATTATCTATTTACACTGTGGTTGCAGCATTTGATAGAGCTTATTCGAATAACACTTGTATGCTGTATTTGTAGTAATATAAATTGATTAATCATATATTAGTAATAAAAAACAGTGTTCAGATTGTTTATTATATTTTTTAAAACTTATTTTTCACGAAATTGTCCGGAATATATTTTAGAATTCTTGAGATTAGAGACTTTGAGATTCAAAAGATATCATTCGCAATTGTTTCATTAAGAAGTTATATTAATTTTTATACATTTGTCTTAAGTTTGTGCATCAAAATGATAGTCAGTGCTAAGTTATTTAATAAAATAGAAGCAAGAATCTTAGTACAATTAAAATGTAAATGTTCAATTCCATTTTTAACCTGATATGCCATAAAAATGAAATTTAGAAAAAAAAAGTAAGATTCTAAATTACAGTGAAGTTAATAAATACAACAGCAATAAAAAAAAGGGAATAAAAAAATCATAGATCGATAAATGTTGTTTCGATTAATTAGCATTTTGTTTTAAAATTCTTTTCTGTTACAAATTGTAACTCTAAACTTGGTTAGTTTTATGCTACTTTTTTAATGTATTTGTGTATTATTCGTACAATAACAAATGCAAGTATAAATTTAATTAAAATATTTGTCTTGTTCTTAACTATTCAGTATATTCCAGTTGCATCTATTTTTTTATTATTAAAAATTCTGACTTTTTATTTAATGTGTATGTCTTGGCACACATTTATGCTTCTCGACATTTTAATGATGCCAATATCAACTGCATATACATTTAGAATTTCTTTTACATGCATTTAATAGTTATTTTATTAGGTTGTATGTGTACAGCCATGTGTATATTTAAGTATACATTATTTTTCCTAAAATTATTTGTGGGTAATAAATTTATAACAATAGGCAGTGAACCTTTAGAGGAAATATGATTTTAATTAGCATTCAACTAGTAAATTTTTATGTCCCAGAACTATAAAAATATTTATATTAAGTCTAATTTTTCCTATATTATGTTTTGCTTGAGCCCTATGTAAATCAAACTTTAAAATAACATCTCAAATTTCATATGCTGGGCATTATAATTTTTTCATTTTTTTTTATTGCGAGTTTGTGAAAAAAATATTTTTTTTTATTATTTTTTACTTGGGATTTTATCTGAAAAGAAATGTCAGTTTTGAGGGGAAAGAAAGAACTTTTATGTATAAGGGAAGTTTTATTTCTAAGGTTGAGTATAATTTTAAGCACAATATTGAATACCTTTAATTGATCTGAAAAATTGTTTTTCAAAATTTACTGTCGGTATGATACTCGGGGATTTTCAATTCAATCTCATTAAAAATAAGTCAGCACTATATATTACTTCTTTTACTGAATAAAACTCATACTAGTATTTGCTATTAAATGAAAGGCAGTATTTTATGTTAATTGCAGTCATCTCATTAGTTTTAAAAAGCTTATTTCTTATTGTTTTGATAAATACATGATTCTATTACTATACTTTTTATTGAATAAATAAATTAAAAATTCTATCATTTACTTATACTTAGTGAATACGATCCCTTTAAAATAATCAAAAGCTAAAGAAATTTGTGATACTCATTGATGAAATATAAAGGTTTTGATTAGCTTTCTAGCTTGACGTATGATCAGCTTTCTAGCTTGACTTATGATGATTGGTGGGCAAGGATTTTCTCTCTCTTTTAGGGGAAAGGAGAAGGTTATTATCAGATAAAAATTTTTTTTTATCTTATTCGCCTTTGTAGGTGGGAGAGATTCAACACAAATAAATCTGAACTTTTTTTTTATTTATCGAAATTTTTTTTTTCAAATTCTGGGTAATACTTATTTGCTTATTACATTTGCATTGTTTAGAATGGGAGGGGGGAATTGCATATGTAAAGTAGATAGAAATTTGTTTTTTTTTTTTATCAGATTTAATATTTTTTTTTACTTCAAAATATTTTTTATAACAATATTGTGTTCAACAGTTTATTTGAAAAATAAATAAGAAACTTTGATAATTGTTTTGTTATATTTTTATTATTACACATTTCTGTTTCTTTTATATTTATAATTTGTTAGCATTTAATTTTTTATAATATATATTAAAGTAGATTAGCAAAATTACTTTTAATATTTTGTTAGTTATAATGATAATTGATATACTGGTATAAATTTAAATAATTTTTAACTGTGACCTTTGACAGAAAAATATTAAATATGGCACTTTTCCAAACGCACACATACGTAAAATGTTACAGTAAGATGCATCTTTGTGAATTTATGAATGTATTAATTCTGTCAAAGAGTTTGTAATGTGGTGTTTTTCCATTCTCCAAAGTAACCAGTTTCTTTAAATTTTAAATGCAAAAAAAGTGTATATTTTAAAATGTTTTGTATTGTAATTAAATAAACCCTTTAAATTTAAAAACTGTCTTTTATAATGTTTGTGCAATATCTATTCTGTGGTAAAAAAAAAAAAAAAAAAGATTGAATGATAAAATTAAGGCATTTTGCTATATTTTGTGGCTTAATATCTTTTTTCCCCATATCTAGCAGCATGCTGCATAGGAATTCTTTTACTATGTTTTATGTTTTTAATACCCTTCATTACTTTCTGAGTACTAAAATATTAGTCTTGTATATGTCCATAATGAGTGATTCTCAACTTTTTATGGAATGTCATATCCCTTGCTTAGAATTTCAAATTTTACTGATTAATGATATCAAATAACCACGAAGGAGCTAACCATGCCTAGGCAGCTGGAGTCATCTGAATGATAGTCATCACGGCATCAGCACAGGAACTGAGGGTGAAATCCTAATGGCCATTGCCAGCCTCAGCCCAACGCTTTTCTCAAGAAGTACATCCCGTCATCAGAGTGGAGGCAACTCAAATCCACTGCTGTACCCATCAGAAAAATGAGAACCCGCTTATTTATCCAGTAGTTTCTCATCAGAGGTGCCCCACCCCGCAGAGGGATAATGGTATCACTTAAATAAAATGTGAATCGTCTATTTCTAAACTAGGTGTATTCATGCACATAAATTAATTTTAACAGTTAAATAAATATTGCAAAATTATAAGTCAGGAGGAATATAAAAAAGTTTGACTATGATGTAACATTTAAAATATATCAACATTCTAAAAATAAGCATTTTTTATATAAAAAAACGATGTGAAAATTAATATCTTAAGCCAATATGACACATTTTAACATTGTTTATTAGCTTTAAATAGAGCCTGGGTCTTTTAGGGGGAAGCAGCATTATCTGTTCTTAAACTCTATTCAGTTATACACTACCAGCACATGTTATTTTGTTTGCTTATCAACATATATGATCCTAGCTGATGACTTTTACTACGCATTTCCTTGCTGACTTCTGACAAGTGGTGTATATTCTGCGAGTAGAGTGTTTTCTATTTTATTAAATACATAAACTAAGAACAGTGGGAAGAGAAGACCTTGTGTATTAAACCTACTTTTGTTCATTGTAGGGTATTGGATGGGAATAAATGAATACACACAGAGAAGTTACTTCTGTCCAATATTGAAACATATTTTGTTATACAGAATAGGTTATTACAGCATTTAAGAAAGGCAATAACTTTATTTTACTTGATAGTTCCCTCAGAAACATAATGAGTTGTGCTTGATTATAAATACATACTTGATGACAAATTGTTTCTGTGCTTATGTGTTGCCATGTTTGTTGTAAATTTGACATAAGAACCAGAAACTGTGAGCGATTGGCCCTAAATGGAATGCAAAGGTGTGATGAAGGATGATTTTAGAGCCACTACTGAAAAGAAGCAGCGTGAGAAGAGATACTTGCTAGGTGATTCAACATAATTAGTGCTGGAAAAAAGCATGAAAATAAATACATATTTTCTTTGAATTTTATTTTTTAGATGACAATCACTAGCATTAATTATTATGAATTAGGTTTTGAGGTATATTCACACTGGCTGTGATTACCACCAAATGTTTGTACCGAGTATTCACGTATCTGGATTGACTCGCCAACTTCTATCCATAAGTTTTTCAAATAAGCCTTTTTAAAGGAAATTTTCATCTTAGTTATTAGAATTTATCCTATGCATGATAAATGCTTTGCGATTATCATTAATTGTTGACTTTGCTGTGTATGAAATAATCGCCAAAATTTTGCTTGCAACCCAAGTGAGTTTGGATACCATAAGTTGAGAATCACTCATTTGTACTATTAACATGCTAATTTAATGGAGTATTTTATGTAAAATTCATTTTCTTAATTGTGGTTTAAGTTTCAGTTAATAAGAAACTTTAAATTCTGTGTACAATTATAAGTTTTGACAGATATTTTTTCGCTGCCAAAAAGAATATTTCTCAATTTTGCTCACATGCGTTTATATGAAAAAGATGGTTTGTAAGGTCATTCCGCAGGAGTTATATGCTAACAAGCATATCTTAGGCTGTTCTTGCATCTTAAAAATCCCAAATACATTATGCATTAATTCAGAAACAAAGTAACTGGGAAATATAAAATTTCATTGAATAATATGTTTGGCTGTTTTATAAATGCTAAGATATGCTCCTTTCTCAAGAAATATCCAAATTTATCTTTTTTTTTTATCTCCTTTTCTTTCCATATTACTTGGTGAGAATGTAGGACATTTTATTTTTGAGGAAGAATAAGATATCTCTGATGTAGAAATGTTATTGTGTATAAGAAATAGGAGTAACTGTTGTTTCGCTTTTTCATAGTAAATGTAGTGTATGTTTTGCACCCACACCCATTTTCTTGCTACATCCTCAGCTTTAAACCAAAACTTAGATGATAAAAATGTATACAACTTTTAAATTAAATACTTAAAACGAAGTTTGTTAGATTAGAGTTAGGAAAACAATGACAATGGAACCAGACTATTGATCTTGTATGCTTAAAGTGTTTTATATTTGTGCAGAATTTTGCTGTTTGTTTTATGTGACAATCTAGTATCAAAAATTATTTAGTGAAACCGAATCTGATGAGAAATAAGAAACTTGAGATACTTTGAAGCATTGTACCAGGCTGGTGTTTCGACAAACAAAAATTATTAGTAGGTACTCCGTTAAATTAGCATTTAAATAATAAATGTGTTTTTGAACTAGATGATACAAAAATGAAAAAGGTCTGTTATGTAAATTTAGTCTGAGGATTTTTAAAAAAATATATTCATGCTTTGTAAAAAAAATTCATAAATATTTTCTTTTTCTTTGGTTGTATATTTGAAAAGTTCTATTTTCTGAAACAGGATTAATAATTATTTTATTTCCGAGATCTGATCTTGAAAAGCATACTGAGACTATATTTACAGGAACTAGAAAAAAGGTTATTTTTCGTCTAGTGCACCATTTTAGAGCAAAGTATAATGCGAAAGAAGGCACTATACATTGAAGAGAGAAACTGTATGTTTTCTATAAGGATGTTCCTTTATCTAATCCATCATCAGTCATTTACTCTTACATTGATATAATAAGCTGTATTGACATTTCTTGTGCATGGAATGTAAAATTCATATTCATTGCTGGAAACTTCTGTAAAATATTGCATTAATAGCTCCTCAGTATGTACTAGTTGTAAAAATCATCTAAAATAAAGTACTATATTATTGAAAGCCACATGTCTGTTAGCATTACTTTAATTTTTGAGAAATGTTATAAATTGGAAAATTTAATATGGTGAATAATATAGATTCTGGATTTTCACCATATAAATTTTTTTTTCTGGCAAGTGGTAGTTATTTAAATATAAGTGTGTGCAGACTATTAATACTTTTTATATTTTACTGTAATTATTGTTTAAAAAAAGCAGAGTTCAAAAATTTAAAAGGTATATAAAAACTTCCTTCATGACTGTCAATAGGGTTTTGTTGAAGTAACGCGATAATTTTATTGAACATGCTTTCTCGTGCATCATTTTTGAATTTTTTTATTTTATTAGCTGTGTTTTTCTTCAAATTGCATGGACTAAAAAATAACTCCAGCCATGCCTCCATCTCTAATTATGTGCCTATTTGAATCCTAAGGGAAAAAAAATCCTCCTCCTAAAGTAAATGGGTCCTTGTTGTTTCAAGGTAGTTTTCAAGTTTATTCATTAACACTTAGGAAAACTTTGTTTGAAAAAGTTTTAAAACTAAACTTTTCTGTAAAATAAATAATAGATGTTTTGCTATGAGACATTGTTTTAATCCCAATTATCATAGTAACAATATTTTTATAGGATAAATAAGACTTTTATTATGTGCTGCACTTAATTTCTTTTCAGAGATATATTAGCTGTATATCTGTTACAATTTGTGAGGATGACGATACATTTTTCCAGTTTTATGAAGTTTGTATGTTTTAATAAATCTTTTTATTTGTAATTAAAATAATATTTTTAATAAACAGAAAAGGAGAAATAATATTGGTTGAAATTACAATTTTTGGCTAAATTAAAACATTGAACTGGTTTCAAGTGTGAAGAAAATAACTACTCCAATTTCTTTTTAATATTAATTTGAAGTAGCTTTAGAATTAAAATTTTCTCACTGTATAATACAATTCTGTAATTAATTTATATTAGTACTAGCCGCTTTTGGCGACCAGCTTCATCGCTGGAAATAAAATTTCACCTGAATCTCTTGTGCATAATTTTATATTCATGGTTCCTTTAAAAACAAAGTAGTTTTAAACTTCAAATTGCTATAGTCATTTAACCTGTGTTCTTTTCGTAGCCTTGCACTTATTCTGTTCCTTGTCTACATTAATGTAAAATATGCATTTGATTTCAACATTAAATTGGTGTGGCACATTTTACATCCATGCACGCTATTTGGCTTAAAACACACCGATGAAAAGAATTAAAAGGTAGCAACGTTAATCTTTCAGTTCACTGGATTAATTCAGTATATACTTAATATCTTGAGGACTTTCTTGACTTATTTCGCAGAAAAATTGATCAAATAAAAGAAAGTAAAATCCAGTTAGATATTTGCTTTGCTTTCAACAATGGAAGAGAAATATGCAATTAAACATTTCTTTAAACAATGAAAAGAATTGTTGTAAATTATGCCAAAAAATATTTTTAAAGATTTATTAAAATTCAGAAAACATTGTAAGGCAACTTAATTGGTATCAGTGAAAAGGTAATTGTTTGCACTTTCAGATGGCGTAAAAATGATTTTTGTGCGTTAATTTTTTCGGAAGCTATTAAGGAAAAATTTCGCTTACTTTTTAATTAATTAAAATTTCAAAAAAAAAGTCTCTGATGTGCACATTCCCACCTTCCAAAGTATGTTTCTGCCAAATTTCGTAGCTCTAAGTTTAATGGTCTGCCCTGAGAGCACCAACACACAGACACACACACATACTCTTTTATTATTAGTAGAAATAATTTCCTAATTTCTATATTTTTTAAATATAAGTTTCCAGATACCTTAATAATAAACGGATAGCATTATTTTAAAAAAATGACTCAATAAATACATTGCTTATCAGCAGAGATAATAACTAGAATGAACCTGTTGAAATGAAATTAAGTGAAGAAAAAACTTCTGCACAGGCTGATTATAAAACTTTGCTATTTTCGCTTACATCCAATCAAAACTTTTAAAGTCAAAGGGAACTTATTCAAACAGATCGCGATAACTTTATATTACGGCATAGAAAACGATACCGCAACATTATAGCACTATGCATTTAATTTGAATGCCCTTTTTGGTGTGAAGAAAGTGAGAAAAGCTGAATTAAAGCAAAGATATTAGGCGATAAATAAAAAATGGAACTCGTTTATATAACTTAATTAGTTATACTATCATATGGATTAATTAATTTTTATATCAGTGTTGTTTTCATGTGAATTAAATTATTTGACAATAAGTAATTGTCATAGCTTTAATATAAATTGTGTGGTTATTTTTTTTTTTGGTGTGGGTAATGTGTCTGATTAAAAAAAAATATTGGTTAAAATTCCACAATATCAGCATTGGCTTTTATTTCTTCACACTGTTACAAAAAGAACATTTGCTTTTTAACAGATAGAAACTTCTGTCCATTTTGAGCAGACAATAAATTGTAAGAATATTAAAAATATTATATAAAAATTAAACCTTCATGATATTTTTTTTTTCTTCATTTTTGTACAAATGAACTAAAGTAAGCACAGCTTCATACTGAAATATTTGATACAGGTTGTTGAAATAGATACCTTAGTTTGGCATTTCAGCAGTCTGTGCATGAATGGACAGAAAAATATTCCTGTTAATGATTCTTAAATATCTCACAACCAAAGAAGTGATATGTTTGCACTGTATGAAACATTTATTATCCTAGTCAAAAAGTGACGAAGTCCCTATTATTGTATTATACTAAGAATATCACTTTTTGTTGGCAGAAGAAGTCGGCAATTCACATCACAGACGAAAAATTGTCCATTTCTGTCTGAGAAGTGATAACCTTGTCGAGAAGTAGAGGTCACTAAAATTGTGAAAGTGGGTATCATATTCTAATGATTTGAGATGTTCGTTAAATATGTCTTATTAGATAGTGCTCTTGGTTCTGTCTTAATGAATTCGTTTCCTATCTATTATTCTGATCTTTATTCATCTGTTTCTTCACGTGCTTTCAATGAATTTCTCAAACAGTTTATGAGAAAGAATGAAATCCACACGGAGCTCTTCTATCCACCAACGATAATAAATAACTTTCAAAACCATTCTGCAAGACAACCCATTAATAAATCCGATTGCGATTTCGTTTAATGTTTAGATTTGTATTTATTTTCAGGAGCGGACGGTACTATATTTAGATCGATGCATTTAACCCCCTCCTAACGTAAGGTTGACTGCCGAACATAATTGTCCAAAAATGAGAAAAAAACTTGCTTATGCCATTGGAAAGCAAGTTGAGGCACTGTGAGTTTTTGAATCTTTCATCTTAGAAATTCCATGTCCTATCAATAAATTCCTCAGATAATTTCTTGTCCAGTGCAAAATACTTCTCATCGAGAGCTGCTGGATTTTGGCGGGAATCATTGACATCTCTTGGCACAGATTCTGATATTCGGTTATTCTGTCGAGAAGATTGTTCTTGTTCGTGGCGTCGTAACTGGGGATCTTCCCTTTGCCTTCTCTCGCCTCTTCTTTTACCTGACCTCTCCGCCTTGACCAGAGGCATATTTGTGTGGGTGGACGCCTCACCACTTGAAGAAGAGGGTGGAGAATCATTGAGGTCAACTCCTGGAGGGAACATACGCATAGTGGAGGGCGTTTTTGGCCGGGTGGGGCGTTTCTGGACAGAAGGGACCAGTTTCACTGTAGGAAGGTTGACCACCTTTTGTGGTGGCAGCGTACCTTGTTGGGAACCCAGCCAGCTGATCAAGCGATCCCTCCTCTGGGAATGGACAACCGCAGGAGTAGGACGTCCACAGCAGCATACTTCGCGGCCGCTAATGACGCAACAAGCTAGCGAAAGCAAGCAATCTGCTGTAGCTGTGGCTAGCAGCAACAGTTGAACTACGAAAGGCGACGCATTTTCTACGCCCCTCCATACCAAGGCGCCTGCCACATCTTCCATGTACACCTCAGCCACCAATCCCATGGCGGTGAAAGTGGCCAACAGTCCTGTATTGAAGAAACCAAGCACTGAAAGAACCAATAACGCTACCAGGAGTGATTTCCTTTGAGGTTTCTGCTTGCGAGCTGTCAGAATGATGCAAAGGCCAGTGAAAATGGCGAAAAGTCCACTCCAGATTCCGCCGTACATCCATGCAGACCAGGCCTGGACATAAACAGCCATACCGCCTAGGAGGGCCAGACAGGCCCCGCAGAGAAATTTAGCCGTGCCCATACCGCTGGCCAGTCGGCTTGGGAAGCCACTTTCGGACGCGATGTCATCATCGCTGTCATTGCGAACGGCTGGATAGAAGAGGGAAGGTCGGCCTTGGTAGGCTAGCAATCCGTCAGGGGTTTTAGGTACTTGGTTTTCCATGAGGAACCAGCCAAGGAAAGTTGGTAGAACCTGAGAAAATGAGAAGAAATACTAAATAACTATGCCTAGAACATCAAATACAAAATGAAATTGAATGACACAAATCGATTGAAATTAAGTTCAAGTGAAGTTTGTCCAGTATATCTGTTCATAACGCGTTTGACTCGTGGGAGAAAGCATAATTCTGTAATTTCCTTCATTATATTAAAGAGATTATCGATTTTTCTCTTAGCATGTTTTCTTCCAATATAGAAACCAGCGGGAGTGACCTCCCCGAAACTTTCTCGCAGACGACCAGTAATGTGGGGTGGGTAAACACCCAATGGGTAGATAAAATTTTTGGGGTATGTAACCCGGGTATTTACCCAAGGCTTGGGTATTTTGAGAAAAAAATTATGAATGGTGATTTACAATGAAACATATAAAATTTATGTATTCCCAAAAACTTGATATTTTGCAAAAAAAAGTGTCTTTGGCCCGCATTGCGTATTTTCGCAATTTTTATGCGCGCTGAGGGTACCACAACTAATAAGATTTTATTTAACGTTTTTGAGTAAGAAATTTTATTATAGATATCACACAAGATTTCACCACACTTCTGGTTAATCAAAGTCGTCCATCTGGAGAATGTCAAAACGAAATTTCAATTTAGGGGGGTTGCCATAATTCCGAAAATCGCGTTTACCGCTCACTACTATTTCCTTCGTAGACCGCGTCAAGGCGAAAGGAAATCTTACCGTAAACAACCGCTTGGCGGCAGTTTACTGTCGCCAATACACAATAGCAATTTCAACCGAATATGCAATTTGAGCGCCTTTTTTTAACCGATTGACATACAAATATATAATTTAGGTTAGAAGGCCACATACAAAATTTCATTTATCTAAGTAATTTTGTTAAGAAGTTATTGCATTCAAAAGTATGCGATTATACAGACCGACAGACAGTCAACCCTTTAACGATTTTGGTCCAAAATTTGATAAAAACCTACATTCCTGATGATAAAAACGTGTATCAAATTGTATCCACCTAGCTATTCAAGTTTGTGAGTTATCGCGTTCACATTAAGACGGACATACAGACTTCCCGTGGACGGAGTTTGTCCAAAATTTGACAGAAACCTACAAATTATGTGTAAAGATCACATACCAAATTTTATCCCCGTAGCACTAATAGTTTTCGAGTTATCGTGTTCACAGACAGACATAATTCCAAAATTGTGTTTTTCTGACTCGGGGGAGGTCTAAAACGTGGAGATTCGTCAAAATCTCGAGTTCGAATTTTTTGAAACGATTACAATACTTTCTCTTTGTATAGTTCGTATACGAGAAAGTAAAAAAAGTATTAACATTATTGAATTATGATACAGTAGATGAAGGTATCTATGCCAGTGATACCTGCGATAGAGCAAATTCAACGATTCGAAATGAGCTCTTATATTCTAAGGATGAGTAAACTAAATGTAACTTAAGAAATTACTTTAATTATATTAGCGTCCCATTTTGAAGTTACACGAGGGCTATTTTGGGACCGACGTTGAAATTTTGGACCACGGTCAGATGACGAAGACGACCGACTGAACCGACACCCCTCCTCTCGAAACTTCCGTACACACTAGCGGAAGGACGTTTTGACCTTCGACAGATTTAACATGCCCTAGACTCGAATACATGGCGGATATTCTGTTGGGCGACGGGCAGAAGGTGCCGAACGCACATTTACGGATCCTATACAGTAGGGAATGAGGTTGCTTCTAAGTGGCTCTCAGCGTCACGTGACTTGGCTTGTTTGTTAATGATGTCATAGCACCATGTTTAAGCGGGGTTTCAATTATTATTATGTCTTCTGCTATCGCATCATGGAGAAATTAAAACTACCTTCTGATTATGATTATATGGATGTTTCTCAAGAAAACGATTAATACATTTTTAGAACAAAACAAATGGACGAAACTTCAGCATTGGTAAGTACCGTTTAGTTTCACGACGTCATTTAGAAGCAAGCCGGGTCACGTGACTTTAAGAGCCAATAAGAAGCTATCTCATTCCCTATTATGTAGGATCCGTAAATACGCGTATCGAACCCGCAATTCTCTGGCCCCGAAGCCGAGACTACCATGAGGCCGCATTCCAGGTAAAAGCCTATAAGATAAGTTCCAGATAAGAGTCTTATTTAATGCCATAGGCCAGTTTTACCCAATCATTGTTTCTGAACATCTTGAACAAATACTTTTTAGAAAGTATTCGTTCAATGGAAGATTCGAAAGTAAAGCCACGAAAGTCCATCTTCAAGAATATTAACTTTTAAATTCAGATGTTACATATGTAACCGCAACAGCTTTGCTAAACCATGAACGAGTGTATAAGAATTGCTGGATTTACTAAAAATTATGACCTCAAAAATTTACAACTGTGACTTAACATATAAATCGAGACAATACCTTATGCGAGGTAATTACAGTTGCAGGCTGCCCAACAAGTTTCAGTTAATGGTTAACGAGTATGCTAATTTTGACAAACTGCTACAAGTTCCTGCCGTGAGAAACGGGAAGTGTGAGTAAAAAATTCAGCATGTTGGTAATAATACGAAATAGAATGCCATGTCATTAAAACAGGCAGTTTTTTGTAATTTTTTCAAATCCTCGCCTGTTCGCTTGGTTCATTAACCTTGAGAGCCGCCAGAGGAAATGCGGTTTTCTGAAAGCGAAAAGTTACATTGAGAACATAAAACAATATTTCCAGAAGTTCCACCCATCTCTACAATCGCGAGGAATTCAGCGGACGGCCATCGAGAAACTCGTGAGAGCAATGCCGCTCGCCTTGGATGACGTGTGGAGGCTCCATCTTTTATGAATGGAAGCATCTTCCGTCATCCGAAAAGAACGCTACATGGGTCAGGTCTGTTTTTGGACGGTGTTGTGTGATAATTATTTCGGCTCGTTTGTTTCGCACTCGAGGCTCCGTGACAGGCGAGTTTGTTTTTGGAAGTGAGATTGCGATTTTATTTTTAAGATTTGCAATGAGGTTCAAGGGTAGAACGGCATTTAAAATCTGTTCAGCTATATTGTCGATTATGTAACATGTACTTTACAGCACATGCAAAGTATTTAACCCTCCTATTTCAAGATATTTATCATCTGGTCACTAAATTAACAATGCACTTATTGAGGTATAAGAAGTAAATGAATGAGAAGAAAAAAGCCAAGGAGCATTTTATAACAATTTTTTTACTCTTACATGATAAATCTGAACAGTAAGCTTAGCTTTGGCTGAAGTAAGATTTCTAAGCAAGATATGCATAGGGGTAGAATGTACTATCGTAAAAAAAATTTCTTATCGTTTCTGTACAACCTGTGAAAGCAGTAAAATTGTAAAGAAATTTCGAATTGTGGATTTTAAGCAGCATTTTTTTCTTATTGTAAATTTCCTTTCTGCAACCAATTTATGATCTTTCTGTGATGTTCGCCGATCATTTCACAAAAGCGGAGTTCGTTTTCTGCGCATAATTTAAAGAATATGGGATTTGATTATCGACAACTTGTACTTATCATTGATATTCATTAATGTTAAGTATATTTTCATAGCTAAAATATGTAGTCAAAAGTAAAATCAATAAATTAAAATAAAATAAATCAAATTAAATTGCTAATTTATGTTTTAATTCGAATCTTGTTTTTGGTTCCTAGCGTTAATGTTCTTTAATTGTCATGGAAATTAAAAAAGTGAAAACAATTCTTTATAATGGGAAAAACCTTGAAAGTAGGAAAGAGATAAAAACTTCAAGTATTACAACATGCATCACAGTATATATTTATGCACAAGTCTTTAAGATGTATCAAAAACTGTCTTTAAAATTTTTGAAATGTCCTTAAAAGCTACATCCCACTCTGCCAAGCAATGAAAGCGTTATATTTTCAAAAGATTCTCAACAAATTAAAATATACACAGCTATATAAAGTGTATCCAACTGCTGTTTCCTGCTTCATTCTTCCATTGATTATGAAGCTCAATAATCAACATCCAAGTTTGAATATGGAATTATAATCATAATAATATGATCATGGTCAAACAATAGAAATTATTTCTCAAGACAGAAAGTTTTTCTAATGATACCAGGGACTCTTCTGTTATTAAGTAGGTTTTTAATTTATTATTTATTTTATTTTTGTTATTATTTAAGTTTTCTTGTTTTAGTTATATAATTTATTTAAAAATTTTTCCTTTTACTTTAGATTGCTAAATTGCAATTTTAATTTATTTCCTGGTATGTTTCTACTTTATGTCCACTTAAACCGATTAGAAGGAATCATAATGATTCTAGATATGGGGACATGAAGTGGTGTTTATATTATATATATAAACGTATCCGTGGTTGTAGTCGTTGAAAATAAACACAGGCCGAGTAATTAACTAATTTCTTTTTATTATCGATGGGAGAGTGGTGGATATACAGCCATCTTTGTTTAGGTTACAAGCGAAAGTGTACAGCAAAATCCCTGTATTCTTTCAGCTAAGGGAATAACATTTTGACACGTGATCAAAGTGAAGGGAATATTGGGTATTTTTAATAAGTTACGTAGGCGTTTCAGGGAAAAAGTCTGGTGACAAAGAGACGCCGTTATGATTTTCTGTGGGCACGTGAAAGCAATTAAATATTCTTTTAGTAATAAATATGCCAAAATGAGAGATTCAATATCCCTCCAGCGCGGGAAAAGAACGAAACTGGAGTTTTAGAAAAATGATTTTGGAATACATTAAGATTTCAAAATATATAGTATTAGAATTTGGAATAAAATTAAGTGAGATTATTATATATATATATAATATATGAGTAACTGAGGACAATATTCTCAAGGAAGATGAGTGACTTCTTTTCATTTCCTAAAAGGAGTTCATCTCAAAGCACAAAGAAAACTTGATGTTTGGTAATGTTGAAGAATCAAAATAATGCTCGTGGATGTGAACAGAAATAACACAATTTTAATCCATATTCAGTAGAATGTCGATTCAAGATTTAGAATCCCTTCTCCTCTTACTAATGCATACCGAGGGAAAATGGTGCCAAAGGTATAATACAGTAAAACCCGTCTATAACGATATTGTAGAGACCTAGAAAAAATATTGTTATAGACACACATCTTGTCGTTCGAGACAGTTTAAACATTTTCGCATCCAATATTTATGTACGTGTGCATTTACTAATATAATCGGGGACGGCCTTAGGAAGCGGCCCAATTAAAAAATATATATATATCAACATTCTTTTTTAAGTTTTAGTTCTCGTTTTTTTACAATCTAAGTGCTTGAGTTAAGAAAAGATAAGTGGGAGTGTTCTTTCAGCGACTTTCTCGTATACTGACTGATACAATACAGCGCAGTTTATACATCGTAATATAGTGAAGAAAAGTGAGTACGCATTTGGAACGTCTTCCTTTCTTCCGACTTAGACCTAAATTTGATTCAGATCTTCAATTTTGATGATAAAGCAATATTCTAATTTTAAACCTTCTAGCTCTTTATGGTTTTGTGCTGTCGTGTCCATATGCGTAGTGGACGGACGTACAGACTTTTCTTAGACTGATTTCCCCCAAAATTTAACAGAATTTAGAATTTTGTTGTTATGACGATATACCAAATTTCATCCGTTTAGCTAGTAGCGTTTTTCTGTTATGGCGTTCATAGACAGACGGAATTTTGAAAATGGTTTTTCAGACTGACACGCGTAGATTAATCAAAATCTCGAGGTGGTATGTCTTGACGATTGCAGTGCTTTCTCTTTGTATACTTCGTATAAGAGAAAGTAAATAAAAAATAATGCACAAATAGCTCTTTTATTTTTAAACTCAATTCTGCACCCTATGGTAAATGGCACCATGGACACTTACACTGTCTAACTCACCCTAGTTACGTCGCTGAACTGAGTGGGGAGTAGATAATATCCTTATCGCAGGCCCAATTGGAAGCAATCGGTCCAATCGGCTAAAAGCCGGCCCTGAATATAATAACTAATTTCATTACGGTTATTAATCCATCTTACAAATATTCGCTGCTATAAAATTGTATTTTATAAACTTTAAATCATTTAGACACTTTAAGAACTTCAAAATGAGAATTTTAATAAAAAAAACTTTAATAATGAAAATTTGCATAAAAAGGAGATGTAAGCATAACTGTTTTCAAAACAATATTACTGAAAATAATCTGTTAATTGTGTTTGCTTACTTTTGATGCAAAGGATACTTGCAAACACACATGTTTCAGCCCATTTAAGGAGTTCAGATGCACATTGGGAACATCTGGTAACGTAGAAACAAAATACTGTAGAGTGTTATAGAATCGGAATCCTAAGCAGTAATTTGTGATTTCTGTTGTGAACAGTCAGCTGCCTATTCCCCACCACTCTGCTCACCTTGATTTAGTTCTGCAGCAATCTATTCATCGTTTGCGTCGCTGAACACTAACACATCATTATCCGGGTTTTAGAATCCTGCAGCGTTAAACGGAAAAGACTGGTTGGATGAGCTTTGGTAAGCATTTACAGCCGTGGCTAAGTTAACTGCACATTCTTTTCCCTCAGCTATTTCAGTATTATCAACATTCGTTTTTTCATCGCTTTTTCTCTCAAAGAATGAAGCTTTCTTCCGACAATTTCGAATTGTGGATGTTTTCACAGAATTCCAACTTCCTGAGATCCTATCGCAAGCATTTTTCACATCGACTGCTACAGGATTTGGGAGCTTACTATCCAATTTGAAAATAGCATTCTGAATTTCATTTCTACGATAGTATCCCTTGACACACTTGAGGATGTCTTGAAGTATAACGGCTGCAGTATCGGTGTACAGTTTGGTGGAAAATGAAACCATTTTATGTTTTTCAAACACGGTGGATTATTACGAGGTGTGCAGTTGTCGATGATGAGAGCAATTTTCTTCTTTCTTTTATTCATCGACACCAAGCAGCCAGTTGTTGAAGATTTCCTCCGTCATCCAATCTTTTTTGTTTGCCTTGTAGTCAACTGGTAAACCTTTTTTATTTTTAAAGCATCTTCGATACGTGTACTTTCCAATGACTAATGGCTTCAATTTATCGGTTCAAGTACTGTTTGAGCTCAGCTGAACTGTTGGCTTCTGTTTCGCTTTCATCCCGCCTTTACGGTTTTCTCCTTTAAAAGACATTGTTTTGTCCGGCATCAGTTGATAAAACAAACCAGTTCCATCTGCAATACACACCAATCACCAGGTGAATAAATACATTTCTTCTATTTTCTCGCTGTTTTCAGGATACGGCATTATCAACTGGAGCGGACTTTTCCTCACTCGAGATGGTTTAAAAACAATCTCATGACGTTCGCGAAAAAGGAAAGCCATCCATTGTTGCTTTAAAATCATTATTCCCTAGTAAAGACGAAGATTTTCTTCCTTTTTCAGAACTCATTGGTCCACTAATGGGCAAATTTTGCGCTCTCATCTCGTGGAACCATATTCGGGCAGTTTTGTCAACAACGTCATTCACGGTGTATTTAAACCGTTTTCGTCAGTGGTGTAGTCACAAAATCAGCAGTTCCGGACGCTCTAACATGGGTGACAAAAATCGCGCTGTTTTAAGGACATTTTCGGTATTTTTTTTCATATTTATTTCTCGTTAAAAAAGCAGTGCCGGAACGGCGTTCTGGCGTGTTGCGCCTCCACTACACCCCTGGTTTTCGTTTGCTTATCCACGTTACTCTTTTCCGCGGCATCTTCAATGAATTTTCCTTTTTTTCACACAAATGTTGCTATCGTCGACTGAGTATTCCCATATTTTTTCGCAGCATCAACTTGCTTTATCGATTTCCGAAATTATTTGCAGTTTTTCTTCAAATGCCAGTGTTTTGCGCCGCGCCATCGTAGATTCAAGACTTTAACACGTCAGAAACGGACTTCAAGAAACAAGTGGCCATGCCGAAGTGCTAATTGCGAATGAGCAAGTTCGATATCGCGTGAAAATAGAGGCAAACAAACATATGTGCACATTCCAATCGCTAATCCCTCCTTCCCCCGATCCCCCTGTTATAACAGGCTTTGGTTTCTAGGCCTTTCCCCGATTCTGGACCACGTGGTGTCGTTTTTCAAGGGAGGAAAAATTGGTATTGTATTGTACCATTTTTCTAAGGCCCGCTGCAAGCGTCCGATTTGTGTCGGACAAATCGCTAACGGCAAAACACCCGAGAAGCGATAAGCGGCTTGAAGTACGTATAGTGATAACAGACACTGTACATGTACAATGTCCAACTGCTATTATCACTGCACTTCCAGATGCTAATCTATTTCTCCTACATGATTTGTCCGACACAAAGTGGACGTGTTTAGCGGGTCTATAGAGGTAAAATTATCGTTATAGAGAGGTGCATCTAAAAAGTGATTTTCGTTGTAGGGAGGTTCAGAATACATTGAGTAGATGGGAATTCCACTGGGGCGAAAGAAAATATCGTTACAGGCAGGTTTCTCTATATTATTTTTCGTCCACTCTCGTCATATTTCACTTTAAATTGTGAATTAAATAAATAAAAGGAATTTGTGGTCTCGGCGCCTCTCCGAGACTGGTGACCGGGGCATGGAAACGCCATCGCCCCCTGTCGTTACGAACCTGGTCAAATGCCGATTTTATAAAACGGATAATACGCCATTTCTCGAAGGGGCATGCATACTTCTTATTGTAATCTATACTTATAAAAGGCAATGTTTGTGTGTGCGTGTCTGCGTGCGATGTCCAGACGAATCTATCGCACTTACAACCTTGAAATTTGGCACACAGGTAGTCGTAATGGTGAATGAATGCACCTCGAAGCCGAAATTTGAAAATTTAATCTAGAAAATTTTTTATTTAATGTTTTGTGTTGTTTTGGTTGATTTTTCGCACTAATTTCTCAATAGAATAGTTTGGAATAAGTTTACGACAAAAATATATACACCATCGGAAAAAGCATGCGATTTCCGTTCTAATAAAGTTAGTTTTGAATTTCTAACGTAATTTCCTGAATTTTGAGAAATTTTTAAATAATAGTCAGTTTTCAATTGAAATTTTAAGATTTCAAAATCAAATGACTCCATCTCACGTTCTAATTTTGTTATCTTTTTGAAATGTTTTGAGCTAATAAATAAAACGTTTCTGCTCCATTTAAAACAAGAACGGTTAAAATACCATTTTAAGTCGATTTTTAATTAATTTTTTAGTTGATGGAGTTAGAGATGTTATTTTCGAAGGTGTTATTTTACAGAAATCCCGTTCCATCGAAATGTGCGCCATCTGCCGGAAAAAATTAGAGCGTTGGCTTTATTTGGCATCCTGCCATGAACGAGGATAGATATAATAAGGAATATGACGAATTACTTTTATTGCTTTAGTCTGAATGAGTTATTACACCGTTTAAGGGATTTTTTTTTTCTCCTTTTCGTTATTTTTAATTTGTGCGCTTCCGTGTGTTATATTCTGATCAATTTCGCTAATACTTCAAGCTCATGATAGACCGTTTTGTAATCTAGATGGAAGGATCGCGTTTTGAATTATATTTTTCATAGTTTTGATTTGTTTGTTTTATGTACTTATTGATAATCAAGCATAAAAGTTTGTTAAAAAACACATGTTGTTTATGTTGCGCATTTTGTTTGCTGTTTAATAATGATTTTCACGTTGCAATTTTTTAATATTGTTTTAGATTAACGTACTCTGTACTGTTTTCCTACAGCTCAAATGTCATTACCGCAAAGAAATATAAGCGGCAAAATCAATAATGTATATCTTCTGTTTGATTTTGTTTTCAAAACTTTTTCGTGTCATTGTGGGCATTTTTCCCCCTTTTCATTTTGTTGAAGTCCTGATTCCACGGGCAACGCCGTGCGCGTACCGCTAGTCTATACTATAAAAGGCAATGTTTGTGTGTGTGTGTGTGTGATGTCCAGACGAATTTATCGCGCTTACAGCCATGAAATTTAGCACACAGGTAGACGCAATGGTGACTCAATGCACCTCGAAGCCAGAATTTTAAAATTTAATCTAAAAAATTTTTTATTGAATGTTTTGTGTTGTTTTGAGTCATTTCTGTCACTTTTACGGCTGTAATATCTTTTCTAATGATCGTTGAAAAACAATCAATAATCATAGGATAGAACAAATAATTTTCGTTCTAATGAAGTTTGTTTTGAATTTCCAACATAATTTACTGAATTTTGAGAAATTTTTAAATAATAGTCACTTTTAGGGTAATTTTTGATAAGGATTTCTTCAAATTCTCGCATCTGACGTCCTAACAACTCTATAATTTTCATTTTTTTCAGCTTATAACTGGAACGTTTCTGCCGAATTTTAAACAAGAACGGTTAAAATATCTTATTCCGTTTTTACCTAAATTAATTTTTCCCTGATCAGTTAGAACAGATTTTTTGCTAGCGAGATTTGACAGCTAGAGTTTCTCCTGACGATCCTAGAATGCATTGTTGCTTCCTCGCAGGTGACGTAATATGCTTTCATTCCCAGCCTGAATTTCTACAATCCCATTCCTTCCGGTGACATCATTACATTCACTTCATCGTCGAGAGGAAAAATAAGCTGGAAAATCAATAACGTGTATCTTTTGTTTTGATTTTGTTTTCAAAACTTTTTCGTGTCATTGTGGGCATTTCCCCCCCCATTCCACGGGCAATGCCGTGGGCGTACTGCTAGTATACTATAAGATAATTGTGAAAAGAGTCGATTGCTTCGCGTTTCATCCCATTCAACTTTTCTAAGTAATACATTTGCATAAATGTATTTAATCCGTTTTAAACGCACCATTCGAAGTAAAATTACTATAACTAATTTTTACTGTCTTACTTCCTTCGCCAGGTTGCAATTCGGAGCCTATTCAAAATACTGAATAAGCTATTTCTTATGTGTTGCATTCCACAAATTCAGGGTATTCCCCATTTCGAAGTTATAATATATCACATCACTATTTTGACCCTCTTTTTCTACGATTTGGCGTTCACGGATGATACACATAGATTCAAAAATGGTCATGAAATGGAATAAGCTAAGCTCTCATCTAAAATATTTAATCCAATACTTTTTTATTTTTTTAAAAGCCTTGCCAAGCGTTTTTTTAAAATAGTTATTGGTATGTCTGCACTTTTTAAAAAAATGTCAACTCCAACAACATTACTAATATATATATAGTATTAAAACTTGACCACTGACTATGCCTGCATTTTACATTTTTTTGGGTATTTTTAACCATAAATAGCGTGCATGATAGAAACTGACAGTTAGAAATAAATAAATAAAAACTGGTTATAACGTTGCGTGAGTCAGTTCTCTCTCTGCTCGATTTTTGCTTGAAATTAGGATTTGAGTTCCGCTTCATGGGTAAGTTCGGCTGCGAACATTTCCTCTTAAGGTCCTGTTTATTTATTTCGCATTAAAGAAACATTTTCTGTCAAAAATGAATCCAAGTCCGCATCCGAAAGCTCTTCCGGATACTGCCGATTTCCCCTTTTTCAGGTGGTCAAGAAGCAACGAGGCAGAAGAAAATAAATATCTGAATAATAAACTATCAGTGACTTTCCTACAGCTTTATTTTTGCATTGCAGCAAAATAAATCGCTCTTACCTATAGACGCGGATTTTATTGTTTATTTAAACAAAATGAAATTCTGAATAGAATATTCTTCTTATTTTGTCATGAATCGATACCTCATGGTATCTTATGCATAAGAAATGGCGTTGCGTTCTTTGTAACTGAGTTCTAAACATAAATACTTTAATTATGGATACTCTGTATGCTAGCGCGTCGTCTACGTTCGGTCGGATGGTCAAGTGGATGATACCGAAGGTTTTTTTTTGGTGATTTTCAGATTTATTGTGTAATTCATAAAGTGAAGACACCTGCATGATTATACAGCAAAGGACATGATTATTTTTAAACGTTAGATAATAAGAATTTTTCCGCAAATAATGAAATTGCATCTAAAGTCCACCAGCTATTTTTTTCGAATTATTCGCACGGATAATATATTTTAATATACTTCTGAAATATTGAAGAAGGAAGACTTTAATAGTATAATATCAAAGATCATAAAAAAAAGTGCGGAAAATGTATTTTTTATAAAAAAAAAACCTTCCAAATTATTTAACTAAATACATATGCTTTATGCAAAACGTATAAATTCTCTCCATGATAGATCTGAAGACAAACGGCAAAAAACAACTTGAGGACTTTTGCTTATAAAAACCTCAAAACCCTAAAGAAAATTAATATTTCTATTTGACCTTAACCTAAATTATAAGCATATGCTGAAGATTCGAAGCTACAAATGAGCCGCCGGAATGCTTGAAAAACAAGTTAAAGCTTCTTACTTCTCTCTGAAGAAGAGAAAGCCTTTCGTCCCACTCAGCGTTGTCCAAATGCAATGGGATTCTCTATAAGACCTGTTGACAGGTGCTCGCATCCGAATACTCGGCGACACATTTCGCGAGTGCTGAATGCTAAAGAAGGTAAATGCCTTTGAAGCGATTCATTTCACAAGCACTCGCTGCACAGGCGATGACGCGTGAATGGATACACGACGCTTACAATGTGTCGAAGCCTTCTCTGGAGTGTGAAAAACATCCTGGAACAACAGGACAGATTAAGGAATTAAATCGCTAAGCATATCAAAGATAAACACCTCAGGAAAGAGAAACTTCCGCTCAGGGCTATCTTTTTTTTAAGGAGCAACTCAAGAATTTCGGTTCCCTTTGACCTTTCTTCAAGAATTTCTGTTCCCTTTGAAGTTTTTATACAGAATTCAAGAAATTCAGTTCCCTCCAATTTTCAATGTTCATATTAAAATTCACGAAATTCCTTTTAAAACAGTACTAAGACAAAAGCCTATAGTGACAATTAGAGTTGACACAGGTGTGGCGCCAGAGAGGGGGGGGGGATTTTGTATCCCGTCAGGGAAAATTTTTGTACGGGGTATTCAACTGTAGTTGATAAATAATCTGGCGAAAATGTGAGACCATTTTCATTACACTCGTCCTCCTGTACAGCAGGTCGTGGTCCCCTGTCGGGGAGGCTGTGCCCCCCTGTTGGGCAAATCGCCCCCCCCCCGTCGGGCAAACTCTAGCGCCATTCCTGGGTTGACAGTATGTGGAAAGCTACGAATGACCACATCACCAATTAATTAATGACGTCATATGCATTTCCAGGAGCCTTAGAAAAGAAAAAGTGTCCCCTTGAAGTAAAACAACTTTAAATACAGAATTTTGCTACGTAGAATGTCGGTTACCGATGTTACAAACTTATTTTGCTCAAATATCTCTATTACTCATATTCAGTAATATATTTAACCGAGTTAATGATAGTTAATATTTAACTGCTTAATATATTTAACTGAGTAAGTGATACATTGCGTAGTTTTTCCCTACTATCTCCTTGGGTTGTCACTGCCTATATTTTATTAAGAAAGTTTAGAAGGAGTCTGTTAGGAAGCATTAGTTGGAATAACCACAGTAGTATACAATCTTAAGTTTATTACGGCTAACTAATTAATTGAGGTTCAAATGGTGAACATGCTGTAGTTCTTTGTTTGAAGATAATTTAATAATTACACCTAAAAATTATCGATGAAACAACGTTTTAACAGTATTTTTAAATTTCTTTTATAATATTAAAATTTTAAAAAAATGCAAGGCAAATTTCAATGGATGTTTAACTGGCGAAGTACCGACTGATTTTTATAGTCTGTAGAATTATGCTGGATTTTAATCCAAGTAGTTTTTTAAAAAAATTCTTCACCATAAAAGTAGAATGGAAGACTTATAGTACATTAAGCTGAAAGTTGATATTTATTTACTTTTGAAAGCTAAATACTTTTTCATAAATTTTGTTGCATTAACGACCAATAAATTTGCTTATTAAAATGCTTACTTCTTTTATGATCAGATTTTGCACTACTTAACAATTTGATGACATTCAACACCATAGGCATATAAGTTTATATATTTTTCAATGATGAAGAAAAATATCAATGATGTAAACAAAACGCTTCAATGTTAAAATGTTCACGTTTCAAAAAATAATTTAAAAAATATATACGCGTTAGAAGATTATTTAGGGAGTCATTAAACATTTTATTCTTGTTTGAAATTAGACGAAAAGGTTAACAATACTCTCTCGAGAAATTCATTTTCATCAAAAACACCAAAACACAACAGAGATTTGAGTAAAAGGGCCAGAAAATTTTTCTATTCGAATTTTTTCGTATAAAAACCACACTAACATTTTAAAACAAATTTTTGTATCCACCAAGAACAAGTTTTTAATTCAGTTTTCAAATCTCAACAGATGGAAACAGAATAGAAAAGTGCATTACGGGAAAATATGATAACTAATTTTGTGCGAAAAATGACATGGTAATTTCCGTAATGGTCTATAAATTCCTTGACAGTAATATGAAAATAAGAGTACTATCGGTAAAAACATTTTCTCGGTCTTTTCACTTACGACATAAATTACCCAACTCCATAAAATTTACGCATTTTCTTGAAAGCAAGAGTCAAAATTGTCACGTTTTTGCGTACATTTGATAAAATGCGGAAGAAGAAAAAATATATATAACAGCAATTTGCCTCCATTTACTTGTATTTAACCCTTTTTATTATTACTTGCAAAGTCACGTTGAAGAACGTGAAGAATATTGACCTCAAAAACCGTTTATTTCCACACGATATTTTGAACATCCACACGTTTCATTTGCGGAAATAGTTTTCGCACAGATTAAATTTCCATCACCTTATATCAGATTGAGGGAGAAAAGTTTTCCTCTAGCAAATGCAATATGACACTTTTTATTTGCGAAAAATTTGAAAAGTAGTTTACAAGGCACGAGTTCCAAAGAACACACGTCATAAATATGGCGGGAACACAATAGGAAGCGTCGATCGCAGAAAGGTTGCACGACAACAATTGAAAATTTATTCGTGGATGAATGGGAAATGTGGGTCAGGTAAACAGAGGTGGAAATCTGAAAACTCCCTCAGAATAATTGCACATAGAGCATTCTTTTCTTTTAGAATTCAAAATGAAGGCAGCGAAGATCACGTGTAGAACATCAAAATTCCATCATCCTATTAACGAAAGAACAATGACTATACAACTGTTCTTACAAACGACATAAGCTTGTTAGAATGTTTGACATAGTCGTTTCAAAGGATATTTAGTTAGTGCATTCTGTTCTACATAATGTCTTTTTTCTTTCTTATTTTGGCAACAAAAAAAGACTGGAAAATGTTGTTGCCGTTTTTTTATCACTAAAATATTTGATTATTAATGAAGACATACGCTTCCACATATACTATAGAAGAAAATCTCTCTTTAAAAGAACTTTATTCATAAACTAATAAAAAATTTTCATTAAGGGAAATTTTTGTTAAAATTAACTTTTTCCTTGAATAGCATACCGATCAGCAGAAGCCAATCTGTGTTTTCTGGTGCCTTTTTTAGTTTTTCTTGGATATCTCAAAAACTCTTCAGCAGTTTTCACACTACATGTGAATTAACAAATTAAAGAGAGTAAAATTCATGCTTTTATTTTTCTTCCAGTTTTAATATTTTTGCAGATAATGGCTCTAAACTAATCATTGATTTTCAGTAATTTACGACCCCCTGGACCAACAAAACGGCGTGTTACCCATCTAAAAAACAAATGTTTAAAATGCGCTTTAATTTTTAAAAAATCTTAGTTGAAACATTATTAGTTTTTTTATATAAATTTTTGAACAGTGTCTAACAATTCTCGAACACCCTGTATTTTTGCGATTTTCACCGACTAAACGTCGTTTGCGACCCTATGTTCTATGGTCATTTTTCGTCCTCTTGATGCCTACTATCACCCCTTTGAATATGTTGGTCGAATTCGGCAACACCCTGTATAATAAGGATACTTTCCTGTTTCTTAACTTTCTTTTATTTAATGAATTTAATATAGAATTATATACTCAAAGTATTCAGTATTTCAAAATTTGAAAATGAAAGAAGCCATCAGCTACGATAGAAAACAGCAAAGTTATCGGTAATCGAGTATATATTGAATGTAATGGTTTTTAAGTTTTCGGTTGACCATAAAAAGAAAGAAATAAGAAGAAGGAAAAAGAAAAAAAAAACAATTTATCTTCGAATATAATGTAAAAGAGAAACTCTCGTTGCTATTTCAAATGCTAACACTATTTTAAAAAGATTGATTTTTTAAATTGCAGACATAAAAAATAATTTCATTTAATTATGTTTATTTATGAAATTCGTTCCGTATTATACGTTCCATTTTATTTCATGGAAATTTGAAAATGAAAACCTTGAAGCAATCGAATAATATCTATTTACGAGATTTATAAAATTTCCTTTGTTCAAGATAAGTTCATTTCGAAACGCATGTCAAAGTTCTAATGCATTATTTTTAAAATGTTTCGAATTCTTTTTAACTTTTAATATCTTTACAATAGAATATAATTTTCTTTACTGGAGCTTGAAAGACAATACTAGAAGCCGAAAGTAGGTATTAAATTCAAATAGCAACGCTTTTTATTTGTGATTTATTTTATCAGTCTTTTAAACAATAGAAATGGATTCCTATTTTTCCGTTTGATATTAAGGCATTATGTTCACATTCTATGTAAGAATGGTGAAGCTATCACATTTTTTTCGCTGAGTTACCAAGGAAAAAATGACTGAGATAGAGAAATTTCAGTGAAAAGGAGCCGTGTTTAGAGAAAGTTAATTAAAACGAATTTTTAATTTTCAAAGTACATATTTCCTAATATTTTTTGATTCTTTACGTGATCTGGCTGAAATAAATCACATTTAGGTTAGTTTTCTTTTATTAAAGAAGAGTTGACAGAACATTTTTTTTGGTCAATTGTAGATTAAACCATAAAAGTTTCTGATGATATTTGTTTAATCGGCGTCGAAATATGTTAAATTAATAACTGTGAAACTAATTAATAGATTTTTCATATAAACCAGGGCTCTTTTTGTCACTGGAACGGCGTTTCGACGAACTTTCAAAGTTTCAGAAGTAATTTTTAAAAATCTGGTGTTTAGTCCACGTGGACTTGAATCGATTTATCGCAAGTAGCAAGTCGGGAGCAAAATCCTTAAAACCGCGCTCGTGTACTTTGTGATGGTACTGCTTGGTTTATGATGGGCATGCGGGCAACTTTTTCTTATAAAAAAGGATTTTGTAAAACTAAAAGTATTTAATACTAAAATAACAAATATAAAAGTTAAGAGTTTTGTGAAGATAACAATTAAGAAAATAAGAAGCTGACCAGAACATTATATTTTCAAGATACATAGCATTTTTTTTATCTGTTTACCAGGAATTTTTTATTTATTTCGTTAGATATTTTGCGAACAAGTAACTGAAACGCCGTATTGGTAAATGAAGTAAAATTAAATTTTCCTTAAGCTTTTTTGCTTTGCATGAAGCAGCAATCCAAAGGTAATTTTATTTTGTTAATTTTCACCACGTTAGTGCACTTTGAAAATTTTAAGAGTTGTAATACGAAACTTATTGAAAAATCCAGAGTAAAAACACATTTTTTGAACCACGTTTTCCAAATAATTTGAAACAGATCTTGAAGCCAATAAGCAGTAGAGTGATGAATTGTCAAAATAGAACTATGCTACCTCTATGAGAACAATATGAATTTTAAATCGATATTAACTAGATCTTAGACAAAGGTAAAAGTATGCAGTACAGTGTGAAAAGAACCTGATTGCCTTATACCTTATATACAATAGTCTAGACTTTAGGATCTTACCAGTCTGGAAAAAAAATCATAAATTTTATTTAACAACAAGCAAATAGTCTCCCTATATAATTATAGAATTGATTGTTACACAAAATGTATATGACAACTAAAAAAGAGACGGGAAATTAGAAAAAAGAAACTAATTTAATTTGGGTATTCTCGAGTGAGATAAAATCTATCGAAATAATTATATCAAAACAAATATATTAATTGCCTCGGCAACCTGCTCACACCGGTTATTACAGAAGGCCCAATACTGGAAAGAACATTAACCCTTTCGGGACGAGCGCCACATATGTGCGTTTGCGCGAGATTGCCCTCAGGGCCGAGCGCCGATTCCGTGCGTTTCGGCGAAATTTCTGCTGTGGGCCAAGTGCCGCAAATATGCGTTGGGCTTTTGGAACAAAATGTTTTCTATCAGATGGCGTTACTATTCTACGTTTCTTTCAATAGATTGGTCCCGTACATTAGTATTTCTCTCGTGGTCGGCCACGTGTCTGTGCATCATTCAATTAGAATTATTGGATTTTTGAGAGTATAAACGGAAACACGTGCTGGCGAGTGCAAATAGAAGCATGTGCTAAAGAGCTCTTCAATTCATTTTGTAGTGGTTGCTTATAGTTTCTCCTCTCGCTTGTGTTGGGATTTTATGGGAGATATTCTGTCAAGAGTTTTTATGCCTCTCAGTTTTATTTGTGCAGTTATGGTTAAAAGAACGCGTTATCCTTCTGAGGAGGAAGTATGTAAATTTTGAAATGACACATCTATGGATTTTTCCGATTATAGTGACAAAGCAATACATTATTAGAGTTCTTCAGATAGTTCGGAATCTTCAAATTCTGAATTAGAAGAAGATAGTACTAATATATCGGTTCCAATTCCGTCATGTCAGTGGAGTCCTAAAATACAAGATTTTTCAGAAGGCTTTGAAGAGTTAATTATTACAATTTTGTTGAAGTATTTCATAATATTGAATGAAAATATTTATATTTTCCTATATTTTCGAATTTTGCAGCAATAATCTAGTGGTTATTTAGATATTTTCAATTATAAGGAAATACACTATATTTTTATTTTTTATTATTAAAAATCAAGTATTTTAATTAAAGTTTTTTAATAATTTATAATATGATATCGTTTACCACATATTTAAAAATGGTTTAATTTCTATGTAAAGGGCACTTTTTATGCATTATTATGTAACGCGTATTTTTTTACGAAATTTAATGCGTGTTAGGCTTAGTGGGAGAAAATGCTTCGGCCGGTGGGCACTGATATGACTGCGCTTGCCAGCTCCCGGCCGGTGGGCACGCTTCCTTCAGCGGGCGTCCGTCCCGAAGGGGTTAAAATGGGAACTATGCTTTCTAGTCAGGATGGGAAAGCAGCTTTCAGAACTTTAGGCTTGAGTCAGACGATAGTTAAAATTAAATATTTTACCTATAGAAAAGCGCATAAAATTATTTGGAAGCGAGAATTGCAATTTTATTTATTATCGAATAATTATTAAAATTGATTTTGTTTCTTCGAATGAGTATAAACTTCAAAATTCATTTTCATCATGCAGGAAAAATATAAATCAATAACTTTTCCGATGCTACTTAATATTTTTTAAGATGTGAGCATTTATTTATGTATTATAGTAGTATTCGGGATAAAGTTATTTTACTAGTCGAATTCACTCATGTCTTAATAAAAATCAACGCATTCGTAGCAAAATTCAACCAGATGAAGATATGAAATGAAATTACAAGTAATTAACAGTATAAGGAAGTATTAACGGTAGCCACTGAGCCAAAAGCAAAAGTTCATCTGACTCATTAGAAGCCAATGTCCACCTAACGATGCGTAACTGATTTGGAGTTCCTTCGCCAAGGTCACGATCTTCGAAATAGTGATGGCCGATAATCCAGAAAAGCAAAAAACATCCATTCTTTCTTCCAAAAACCGATAATATTTCCTTTTTTAACTCAAAACCTCACGAAGCGGCTGTTGCTGATACCATTCGGTAACTTGTGCAGCTATAAAAAATGATAGAAGGCTGAACATGACACCAACAGGGAAGTTGTGTTGCAAATCCTGATAATTTGTTAATGAGGATGGGTAGAAATTATCATCGTTGTTTTAAAATAGAACTTGCTTATTTCGTGATGTTTTAAATCGTCATAAAGAGCTTTAAATACCATACCTCTTATCGTATATCTTTTTTCCCTTTGTTGGTAACGTTGTTCGAAGATCCGAGTTGAATTGTTTGATGGGATTTATAGCAACAGAGGTTGTTCGAAGATAGTTTTTGTCATGCATGTTTTCGTAAAAGACAAGAATACAAGATTTAGTTCTTTGTTTACAGAAAGATACATTCTCCAGCGTTGAAAAAACAGAAGATTCGTTTCCTTTCATTTACTTTAAAGAAAGCAAAACAAAAATAAATGTTTTAGTTGTAGAATGCAATTCTTGTCATGTTCGTTTCTTATTGGTTCATTATTCCTATTTGAAGTTATGGGTATATCATATATCAATATCGTCTGCTTTTAATTTCTGTAATTATTATTTTTAATAAAAGAGTATATTAATCTGTTATTTGGGAAAAGAACATAGTAATTGATATTTTCTACAGCAAAAGGTGTTCTTTTACGAATTTAAATTCAAATTTCCTTATCACTTCCTTCATATCTTTGCAGAAAATAGCGTTGAAAAGAATGGAAAATATCGTAGTCATGTCATATATCACAAAGAAAACCACATCGTTAACCAATAGATTAAATTTAGCATTAATCCCGTATAACGATATGAATTCAAAATTCAGCGACATACAAATTTGATAATGTGTCGCCTTCGAAATGATTCGCTCATTGATCCCTTTCCTCCACTAGCCAATTCTCACCACAAAATACGGGTTAAGCAGGTTAACATTTTTAAAAATATTTATTTAACCCTAACCGGCTTCACCTACTTACCCAAAATAGTGTACTGCGCACGAAAGCCGACAGGAAATATTCACAAAACACATATGTCATAACTTTTAAAACACAGTGTCATAAATCAAATACATACATATATGTTATACGAATGTTGAATATATGTTAACAGTCAGAAAATTTAAGAAAAATACTGACATAATAAAACAAAAATCTAAACTAAGACTAACAACTAAAACTAAAATTAATACAGAAAACAAAAAATATTACAATAAGAAATTTAAAAAATGCGATATGAAAGACCAAAAAAGAATATTAAAATTTTTTTGTAAGAATAAAATATAAGTAAATAAGCATAGAAAAAAGATATATTAAACAGTTACACGCTCTGAAATTCCAGACTTAAGGGTTTGAAATTGAATGAATTTGAACATTCCTTGAAAAGTTTTGGAAACTGATTGACATGGAGACTAGTCATTAAATAATCTTATCACTTATTCCCACATTCAAGTTGCTCCCACTTAACGAAATTGTATCGGAAAACATATCTGCAACAAAGATTCTTCTTTCATTTCTATTTGTGATCCATTTTCGTCTGATCGAAATTTTCGTTTCGTTTGTGGCGACCTGCATTTTTAGATATCAAAGGAATCAAAGAAAACGTCAATAGTGTTACGAACCTGTCATGCCGCTTTCCAGCAGTGTTAGTCTTATGGTTGGAAAGAGACATTTACAGAGATTCTATGTGATTGCGGAGGAATGGAAGGTAATGACCCCTGACCTCGGGGACAAATTTGTCTACTTTGGTGACAAAATGAAGGTCCTCAAAAATGTTAGAATTTTCTCGTTATCTCTATTAGGAGTGAATATATACAGAATGTTCTAGATGATTTTATGTGACGTCACATCCTGTCGGAAAAGGTATAGAAACCCGGTGGTGCTGAGATGAAAAGAATAGTCTTTGAACGTCTTCGGAGTGCGAAGAATCTCTTTGGAGTCTTGTTCTCATTGTGAGTTGGAGCTGTTAGACGCTGAGCGCAACTGTTCGTGCTCTTTATGTTATTATTAGTGATTTGCTGTCTGCTTGTGTTGCTAATTCGTGCAAGTGCTGTTTTTGTCTGTTACCTGTGCTTCGTGTTTTCTGGAATATTCTAGAATACAGCGTCGTTTCTCCGTTAACCTGCTTGCTGGCCTGTTCTCACCGTACACCCACTGGACGATTTTCGTAGCTATACTAAAGGAAATTTAATTTCATTCAATTATTTAACCCGAACTCTTCGTCATTTATTAAAATTTACTGTAAAATGTTTTATGCTCATATATTGATAACATATGTTCATTACATAAGAGAAGTAAGCTTCTATTGATGTTTGATACACCATACCAAAGATTAAAAAAAAGGTGACATTTGTGTATCAAACCTTCGCTAGGATTTATTTTCGATGTAGAGAGAATGAAGTCACTACGTTTATTGAGTAAGGTTGCCGTTATTATGATTTTACAGTCGTCATAAAAAATCGCCCAGAGAACATACAACAAGTATTAATATATATGCATTACTTTGAAAAGACAAAATTTTAATTTAAATTATTTTCTTAAATAAAAATGATCTACAGAAACATTTTTGCAAGCTAGCAATAGAAAATATTAGATAAGAATAATTCGGGAACAAGAGACACTATACAGGATGCACACTAGGGTTTCTTTCCAGGGATTCCGGGAAATCGTAAGATTTTCATACTTTTTGCATCCCCGGGAATTATACTTGGTTCCCGGGAATTCCAGGGAAATTGTAAAATTATTCAGAAAATCACCTCTCAAGAATGATATTTTACAAAATTATGTGAAAGCAGAATTTGGCTATGAAAAGATGGTTTATTTAGACACCAAAACACGCTGGAATAGTTTGTTGGCAATGCTTGAAAGATTTTTAGAGCTAAAATCTAGGGTTTCTTTCCCGGGATCCCGGAGGAAATAGTAAAATTTTCATACTCTTTGCATTCCTGGGAATTCCCAGGAACAAAAAAATTGTATAATTATTCAAAAAATCACCTCTGAAGAATGATATTTTACAAACTTATGTGAAAGCAGTGTTGGGCTATGAAAAGATGGTTTATTTAGACACCAAAACACGCTGGAATAGTTTGTTGGCAATGCTTGAAAGATTTTTAGAGATAAAATCAGCAAATTCAAAAGCATTATTTGATATTAAAGAACAATTTTTTTTTCTAATTCAGAATTTGAAACTCTGACTGCAATTGTAGCATTCGAAACGGAACTTGGCTAACTGCCGAAGGAGTATTTGCTTTAATTATAGGAGAGTTGATCCAACAAAATTCTGAATTTTCTAAGAATATGAAATGTTCTTTGGTTCAAAGAATTAGTGAGAGGCTCAAAGTTAGTTTTGTTGGATTCATGCAATATCTAAATTTTGGGAGTTATTGCTGATCTTTTACTTTCACCAAACAAAAACTCTTTGATTCAACAAGCTAAAACAATTATAATAAGGCCTTTATGCGATTTAAGCGAATCACTGTCCATCTCTTCGCACTCAGAAGAGCGCGCGAAAACTTTGGAAATTTAGACTTCGTAATATTTTTCAGAAATACATTTATTGACTCAAACAAAACAATATATATAATTTTTTACGTTATTTAAAACATTTTTCCAATTGGAAATATATGTCTATCTCCAACGGTTTAAAAATTAGCTATTGGGTCACGATTAAAGTTGGCACCCTTATATAATATGTGAAAAGAATCTACTTTTCCGTAAACTCTGTTTGTTTTATGATGTCATAAATCAAGGAGGTTAATCTAAAAGGTAGTATATAAAAAATATAATTTTTGCATAAAAGCCTTTTTTATTCAAATGTTCGAAGTCTTTTTCTATTCATAAATAAAAATTCCCGTAGAAAAATATAACTATTTCCAAACCAGTATATTATTTTCCTTCGAGTTTAGCTTTCAGTATCTAAAAAAATGTTTAATCCAATTCATATCAAGAAAATCTATCCTAAGTTCAGTGTGTTAGCACCTGTTTCAAAAGTCTATCATACAAGTATTGAACAAGTTTCACTCGCTCTCATAAAATAAAAACAGAGTTTTCATTGTTGTCGGTCGTCTAGCATTAACTGACCTCGTGTTACTTGATCCACGACTTCAGATTTAGATGCCGAATCACTTTTCTTCAGGCCATTTTGTTCTTTTAAGAATATGCTAATCTCTATCTGAACTAGGAGGGACGGGCTCTCGCTCGTACTAAATTCAACACTGGCAGATTAAAGCCAGGCTAGCCTTGATTTAAAGCGGAAATGTTTAGAGATGTAATGACTGCCGAGTATCTGAATTATAATACAAAAATAATTACGGTTCGAGTTAAACTTGATTTCTGGCATAGAAAGAGGATAAGAAAACTCAAGGAGTTTTCAATTTTTTTTTTGAGTTGAGGAAGAAAATATAATTTTTAATTCCGGTATTATGAAATCTGCTTTCTGTTCAAACGCTATGATACCGCCTCTTTTCTAACATCACCAAATATGAGAAAGGAACAGGGGTGGGGGAGCAGTGGGGTGTCCGGAGCAGCCAGGGCCCCCTGTCGGGATGCTGTGCCCCCCTGTCGGGATGCTGTGCCCCCCTCCCGTCCTGTCAAATTTTTGTACCCTGTTCACGCAACGGGCTATTCAATCAGTAGATAAATGATAAATAAAGATCTGGCGAAAATTTGAGAAGGTCATCATTACCCTCCTCTCCTTGTACAGCAGGTCGTGCCCCCCCAGCGGTTGGACTCTAACGCCACTTCTGGCCAGAAGAGTATTTATTTTGCTGAATAAACTGTCTGGATTATATTAATTTAATTCATGTCATGCCGCATATTCATCAGCTTATGGAAATGCAAAATTTAAAGTTTTGCATGTTCATAGGACGCAGTTTAATTTTTCAATAGTATGTTTGTAAGGATTACGTTAAGTATACTCGACAATAATTTTCATAGATTTTAGTTTCTCTGGAAATGGAGCATTAGTGCTAGTCCTAACTTATTTTATCAAAGGATATAGACACTTGTGGAAGGGAAAAAATCCCATTCTACTGTTAAACAACCACTCAAGATGAACGAACTACTTTTTTTTCTTCATAAAAAAAGTTTAAAAAACTTTTGTCAGTTTTTCTGTTGTGGAAAAAAAAACTTTTCATGTTTTTAAAATAAATGATGCGTGTTGATGCTATTTAAATTGTTTGAAAATGTTAGCTACTAGTCTTCACGCTTCCTTTTTGTTTTAAGTGCGAGAAAGCAAAAAGCGAGAAAAAATTGATTCTAAACATAATTTAACTTTTTTAGCTTATTTATTTCAGTTACTTTTATTATTTGGAAATCCTTCTTTAAAGTTCCCGTGTATAGAGGTGCGATATGTAGAATATAGATATATTGCATATAAAAGGGGAAGACGAATAAAGTTTTCCCATTTATTTATAATTTTATCAGTTGGGAAAAACTGCAAAACTTCTAAAACATAATGATAAAACGAACCATTGAAGAAACGAATAGCATTGCTGTTACTTTTCAAAAAGCAACTGGGAAACTGACAGACTGAATTCATTGACTAAACCCGTCATCTATAACGGTTTTTCAAATGCTCGTATTTTTAAAGGGCAATTCGTTTTTGTTTCCCGAAAATAGCCCCAAGGATCACCCTAAATACTATCAATGCATTCCAAATTATACAAATGTGTTTTTAAAGGATAATGCCTCGGAAGATTATACCGACACATTAGACATTACAGTCAATGATATTAATCTGATTCAGACTATTGGAATTGTATTACTTTTCAACTAGAACACGCTAATAGAAAAGTACGAGAGAATACTAATGGATAATTATTTGAAAAAGTAGAAAAATGAACTTTGAAAGAAAGTTTACAGGAGAAATCGTCTTAATACAAAAGCTATGCTCATTTGAGTCAGTTTTGACACAGGAAAGGTTCGAATATACATATTTTCATGGATGACACAATAAAGCAGATTTGGTCGCAAATGTCGCTTCTCTTCAGTGAATTCTAAATTATCATAAATATATGAATGTTTTAAACTTTAACTGAAAGTTGGTTGCGCTAATTTTCAGTGCATTTCCTGTTAAATATACAGAACTCTTAACCTTTCTTCACACTGAGTTATGGCTTATTACCAGCATTTGCTACAGAGATGAAAAGCTTAATAATTGATCCTTTGTTATACAAGTTACAACAAAATTTTCTTATTTCCTCCCATTAAATTTTCTTTAAACAAAATCCATTGTGTCTTTCTTTTGAATCAATCTTCAGAAATTATAAAGAATTATTATATTCCTTCTTCGCTAGCAATGATTTACTTTTTCGACAAAAGCACTAATTAACTTACAAGAATAATATTTAACTCGCTTTGAGGTCTTTGAAAGAACAATAGACAATCGTCTGTTTGGAGAGCCAATATTGAAGCTTATTACGAATCAAATTAGTTTCTTGGATTGTGAATATTCTAACTTCCAGATACCTGTGAAAGTCTCGGTGAATCCTTTCAGCAACCAATTTGTAAATGACAGGAGAACAAGGCATAGAGCCTGATTTACAATGCACATTCTATGAGTTCAATTCACACTTCGAACAACCATAGATAGCCATATTTAATTACCTTTACGGATCTTTAAGTAAAGATTTAACTCGTTGAAATCTACAATACTGAAGTTAATGATGCAGTTCGTCCTATTTTGAAGTAATTTTCACACATTCTTATTTAACTCGACTTGCTTCGTGTTTGTAACGATGCAACTTTGTAATCGATTTTTTACTCACTTCCTGGTGTACTAGAATTTTCAAATTTTGTATACCTGCGTGTTTCCGCTGACAATACTATATTTCAATATTTTTAGAGCTTAATTGTCAATTAATCGATTAACTTGATTAAATTTTGGTTCCATGCGAATGGCGCCACCTGGGACTAAATTTGAGGAAAAAAGTATTGTAAGATTCTATAATAGTTAGAATAATGAATTATAAATGGAAGACTAAAAATAAAATAAATTAAAAAATATTTCCTTTTAGAATACTAATAAAAGTGTGTTTTAAAAAAATCATTTTTATTAAATTTATTTGGGTTTTATAATTTATATATCTTCCACTTGACTTTATCTGCTGGGATGTTGGACTTACGCTTTGACGATTCCATTGACTTAGCATTACACCGAAATTACGTAGTCTCAACACTTAAATGTAAACAAACACAGCAGAAAACTCTTCCATTCGATTCACTATCTTAACAATTCATGAGTTTCATTACCTTAGTAATACGTTTCGTTAAGTAGGTGTAACCTCAACTAGTATAAGATCTGGAACTTTTGATGCAAATCTTTTAACTGTAAGCATTTTTTTCATTTAAAGGTTATGTATAATCCATCGTCAAAAGTAGATTATTCCTAGGTATTGTATCCTAGGTATAGGAACGAAAATTTTTAAGTTTTCGATGATCTTTAGAGAACGCAATGCAGCCACTGACTGTGTATAATGTAGAACAATTTAAAAGATTCTGAAAAGGTAAAAATGCATTCTAAATGTTTCTGTATGTTAAAATTTAAAACAAATAAATAGGTATGTTGTTTTGATGCTTCAAATAAAAACAACTAAATTTAAGTTAACAACACTGTTTTCTAGAAGTAAACGACTATTACAAAATTGCATTTTTCTAATTTAAGCTGATGTACACCTCAAGTTTAACACAATTCAGTATAATCGAATACGACAGCCATGAAACGTAATAAATGCGCATAAAAATTCCAAGTTATTATTGCTGTAATCATCTCTCTAGAAAAGCCTCAAGGACAAGAATTAGAAAAAGAGCTCCTGATATTACCCGTTATTCGATTAGAAGATTTTTAAGTGAATGTGGGAAATTAACAAATTAGCGGTTTCACTTGTTCGTAGTATCCAAGGTCACATAGCTGCAATGCCTGTAATTAACTGTTCACATAAACGAGCCATACTTCTACGTGACAAGAAATGAAAACGAAAGGGTTGCACTCAAAACAAGTAGGGGATTTGCTGTAACGCAGTTAACTAAAAATTTCGCGAGAGATGTCTTTAGTTGGTTTGATATGCTTGTAGATAAGATACGTGTTTTAATTCATTTTTTTTACTATCTTGTTAAAAAAGTATCAAAGAGAAATGCGTATAATGCAATCATCAAAAAATTTAGCCTCGATATTTTGATGAATCTCCACGTTTAAGACCTTCACGAGCCGGAAAAAAGTATTTCTGGAATTATATCTGCGAACGCAATAACTCAGAAATGGAACAAGCTATACGTATGCAATTTGGCAAGTGGTTTTTACACTAACACTGTAGATTTGTGTCAAAATTTTGAAAAAATTCCGTCAATGGGAAGTCTGTATATCTGTCTATTCGTCTGTATGTGAACACAATACTCAAGAACGGAAGACGAATAAAATTTGATATGAGATCTTTCCACCAGAAGTGTAGATATGTATTAAGATATGTAGATATGTATTTTCACTCTTCCAAAATGCATACTCGATTCTGTTCAAAATTCGACGAAATTAAGCTCACAACTCGCCATATTGTGGAAGCACACGAGAAAATCGAAGGAGAACGCTTCCGCTGGTTTTAACAAGTCTCTGAAAGTTAGAACAAATGACACGTTCACGCCGGCGCTGCAATTCATATTTCTGTCCCATGGGCAGCTACTCTAAGAGCGCTTTCTATATCGGGCGCCGCCGAAACACAGTGAAAAATGAAATTTTACTGCAATGATAACCATTGCTGCTCTTTATTTTTTTACCACTATTGCTGTCATGTTTTTGCCAGCACTTTGTTTGAAATGTTTTAAAAAATCGCTTAGAAATAAATAAACAATTATGTTTATAATATTGAATTGTTATGTTTGTATCATCGAATTTATTATACAAGTTATTTTTATAATATTGAGTTGAAATAAAATGCTACTTCTTCAATTAATATATATTAAAATTCCATGATTTTAATTTTCAAATATATGGAAATTTTTTCTAGTTACTAAACGAAGTAAATTGTTGGTGGTACGCACCGCCTGATGAAACATTCAAGTGCCAGCTGCCGGT